>JASANF010006215.1:0-63827 GCA_030248245.1 Trissonchulus sp. WLG1_4
AGATATTTATGATACCTGGGCCCACCAGGAATCAAGGGCCATTAAAAAGGAATTAATATCGAGGTGTGAGGGCCAGCAGCCTTCGACCCCCCAGCCCTCAAGTGGAAATTAACGAAAGTGTAGGTAGGCGGGCCTAAGAATGGCCGCTTCTGATTGGTTAGATTCGGGATCGGTAGATCCCGACAAAGGAGGACAAAGGAAAAAGCCGCCCCCCAAGTTGTAGCTAAGGCAGTCGGGTTAGAATTTTCAGCCGCAGTAGTCGGCCTTGCTCTCTCTCTCCTGCTCCCCTGCTCCCTGTATTTGCACCATTATTGCCCCCTGCCTGTATATCCCTTGTATTGGCCTCCAATAAATTATATACCCCAAATCCCGACTCCGCCTTTATTTTCTGAACGTGAGCGAGAAAGCCATGTGGAGCCCTATCATTGAACTGTTCAGCGACCTTTGCCGCGCATTACCGCCTTTCTTTTAGAGGCCACTGGGCCCATATTTTGCGCTTTCCGCGCCATTGCTGCGCTCTTCCCCGCCCCCGTCCGGCCCTCTGTGCCCCTCTGTTGCCCCCCCGAGCCGTGCGTATCCACGCCCGGTTTCCTCGCGCTCGCTCCGCCGCCGTCCGCCTTTTCCCCCCGTCGTTCAGCGCTACCAAGCGCCGTGCCCCCCGTCGTTTCCCCGCCGTCGCGTCCGCCACGCCGCTCTCCCGCCCAGTTCCGTGCTCCTCCCGCCGCCCGTCCGCTGGCCGTTTGCCCCCGCTCCCCGCTGTCACGCTGCTCCCCCGTTCGGTCGTCAAGGTCGAGCCGCCCACAATGTCACAAGTCCCGTGCCCACAATCCCCGCCGTCCATTTGCCCGTCGCCGGTGTCCGTGTCCAGTCCCACCGCCCAGGTCCGTCGGTTGCCGCCCATCCTGCCCAGACCCGCTCCGGTCGTCGCTCCAGTCAACCAGCCCGCCGTTCTCCAGCCAGAACTAATCCTGTTAGTTATTCCCCCCACTGTCCTTAGCTTTGTAGTTGTAGTGCCTAGGCTGACCCTATAGGACAGATCAATAGTAGAATAGCTAGTAGACCTGTTGAGCCATCGAGTTGACCAGTAGATCAGAGCCATAGAGAGATCTAGCCTAGAAGGGTCAGGCTAGAAGAGTGCCGGTTCCAGAGTAGGTTGTTTTCAGGTCGATTACCGTGTGTCCGTTCCGTGTCAGTCCGTTGTGTTGTGTCCTTAGCGGTTGATCCAGTTGAATCAGATCCAAAGTCTATTACGCGAGTTATTTAGGTTGCAGTTCGTAGCTACGATTGTCTGTTAGGGTATTGTGCTATCTCTTTCAGGTTACGTATAGTCACACGAGTTACACATAGTTTTCTATATTGGGTAGAGTTCGAGTTGTTAGTCAAAAAAGTGAAGTGAAAGTTTTGTTACTGAGATAGCATTGGGGAGTTGATCCGTTAGTGTCCCCCGACACCAGAAAAAGCAGGCGTCAGGGTTGAGCTAGGCCTCTGAAATAAGGTATAAGTTCCTAGTTATCCCCGGCCTTTGGTGTCCCCCCCGAATCACGACGGGCAGAGCAGAAAAGCTTGTCCGAGCAGTTCAAATCCCCTGAAACCAGTTGCTCAAGTGGAAGTTTAAGTAGAAGCTATAGGAGAGGCAAACTTTGAGTAATCTACACGTTGATTGAGAGTTAGCGAGAACTTAGTCGAAATTAAAGGGTGTGTTTCTATCATTGAGAGATCAAGTGAAATCTAGGTAAACACGATCGCCGTGGAGGTAGTACTGTTAGTGTTTTCATATATTGTTTGTGTTTACGTACGTTTCGGCGATCGTAAGCATTTTGACTGAGTTAGCACGCAGAGGTACTGAGCTTAACTACGAGGTTGGACTAGGATCCATAGGTGACCTAAACGGATCTCTGTAGTTTAGTCTTCTGTAGCTACTCGGTTCCCTTTTCGAAGGGTGGAGCCCCCGCAAAAACATTTCTAACCTCTGCTACTCCACGAGCCTATTTGAGTTTGAGTTGAGATCCGATATAGACAGGATAGAACCAAATTGGGAAAGTATTACTGTGTATCAGCAAGTACCTACGCGCACCCTAAACGTATGTTTTGCATTGTTCGTATTGTGTTGGTAGTGAACCTAAGGAAGTGATCGTTAGTAGAGTCGAGTCCAAAGTCAGAAAGATAGTTCTCGCATAACACAGAGTAGAAAGTTTATTAACCCAATATCGATATAATTAACCCGTGTAGTCTTTTTCACACACTTTATGAAACCTGGAAAATTTTTGGTTGTATATTTCGGCCTTGTTAGCATAATTTTTGACTTCAACCTCTGTCCAGCTTGGTAAACTCAATCAATTTTATTTACCACAAAAACGCATAATTCTTTGCGGGAAAATTTGGCCCGTCGACAAACTAAGTGGACTGTATAAAAGGGGTTGGGCCCACAGTATTTCCCGTTGATACAGTTAAGGGGACTTTCCCTTCCCTGTGGGAAGAGTACGGTCCCCATGCACGAAAGTACCACCACCGTAATGCATAGTCAAATCGTTAAAATCACACGCACGCACGATAGGGAAAATGAGTTAACACGAAGCGACGTGGACTAAAACAGTTTATTGATAAACCGCGAGTCCATCAACAAGCATACTAACAATACAAAACAAAGTCCCCAAATAATAAACCAAACCCAACAAAGTCCCAAAAGTCAAACGAACGCCTGATCAAATTAGCAACTAAATAAAGCGTAAAATCAACTAAATCAAAGGTTCCGAAGTTCTATACTAAAGCAGAAACACAAGACTAAAAAATTGACATATCAAAACTGATCTCCAACTTAACCAAAACCAAGGCAAAAACTATACGAACCAAACCCGGAGCGAAATTACAACACGAGCCAACTGCCAGGCCGTTTGTAACAACTATATCCACAGACCAAAATGAATGCAGAAAACAAGACAGCGTGTGCAAATGAGCTGTCCATTTATATGCATGCATATACGCTATGCATATATACGTGTGAAAAAGACTTATGAGGGTTAATTATAATCGTTGGGTTAATAAACTTTCTACTCTGTGTTATGCGAGAACTACTGACTTTGACTGACACTACTAACGATCACTTCCTTAGGTTCACTCTCAACAAGTTACTGACAATGCAAAACATACGTTGCGAACAGGGTGTGACGTTTAGGTACTGAATGCTTTATACTGCGACAATACAATAGATCACTGCCTTTACCTAACTTTCCTGACTATACCGGATCTCTCAACTCAAACTCAGCTCAGTGGGGTAGCAGAGGTTAGAAATGTTTTTGCGAGGGCTCCACCCTTCGAAAAGGGAACCGAGTAGCTACAGAAGACTAAACTACAGAGATCCGTTTAGGTCACTT
Source organism: Trissonchulus sp. WLG1_4 (assembly GCA_030248245.1). Classification (NCBI taxonomy): domain Eukaryota; kingdom Metazoa; phylum Nematoda; class Enoplea; order Enoplida; family Ironidae; genus Trissonchulus; species Trissonchulus sp. WLG1_4. The sequence continues at coordinate 3,372 of JASANF010006215.1, forward strand.
AAGGATCCTAGTCCAACCTCGTAGTACAAATCAGTACCTCTGTTGGCTAACTCAGTCAAAATGCTTACGATCGCCGAAACGTACGTAAACACAAACAATATATGAAAACACTAACAGTACTACCTCCACGGCGATCGTGTTTACCTAGATTTCAATTGAACTCTCACTGATAAAAACACACCCTTTAATTTTGACTAAGTTCTCGCTAACTCTCAATCAACGTGTAGATTACTCAAAGTTTGCCTCTCCTATAGCTTCTACTTAAACTTCCACTTGAGCAACTGGTTACAGGGGATTTAAACTGCTCGGACAAGCTTTTCTGCTCTGCCCGTCGTGATTCGGGGATGACACCAAAGGCCGGGGATAACTAGGAACTTATACCTTGTTTCAGAGGCCTAGCTCAACCCTGACGCCTGCTTTTTCTGGTGTCGGGGGACACTAACGGATCAACTCCCCAAACGCTATCTCAGCGACAAAACTTTCACTTTACTTTTTGACTAACACTCGGAACTCTACTCAATATAGAAAACTATGTGTGACTCGTGTGACTATACGTAACCTGAAAGAGATAGCATAAATATCCTAACAACAAATCGTAGCTACGAACTGCAACCTAAATAACGCGCGTAATAGACAGTGATACTCTCGAACTCAAGAAACCGCTAAGGACACAACACCACGGACTGATTCGGAACGGACACACGGTATTCAACCTGAAAACAACCTACTCTGGAACCGGCACTCTTCTAGCCTGACCCTGTCTAGGCTAGATCACTCTACAGCTCTGATCTACTGGTCAACTCGATGGCTCAACAGGTCTACTAGCTATTCTACTACTGATCTGCCCTATAGGGTCAGCCTAGGGACTACTACAATAATGCTAAGGACAGCGGGGGGAGTAACTAACAGGATTAGTCCTGGTTGGAGAATGGCTGGCTGGCTGGCTGGAGCGACGACCGGAGCGGGCCTGGGCAGGATGGGCGGCAACCGACGGACCTGAGCGGCGGGACTGGAGACGGACGCCGGCGACGAGCTGGCGGAGACCGGCGACGGGCAAACGGACGGCGGAGACGGCGGACACGGGACTGGACTGGGCGGCTCGAGCTTGACGACCGACCTGGGGAGCAGCGTGGCAGTCGGGGCACGGGCGCTGATTAGCGCTGAGACGGGGGGAAAACGGGCCGGGCGGCGGCACGAACGACAGCACGGTAACCGGGCGCGAATACGCACGGTCGGGGGGAACAGCGAGAGCCGGGGGAGCGCGGAACAGCGCACGGGGGGAGCAGAAATAATCGGTGGCCCAGTGGCCTCTAAAAAGAAATGCGCTAATGCGCGGCAATAAGGTTACGAACAGTTCAGAGCCCTCTGGGCTGATAAGGCAACAAATGGCTTTCTCGCTCACAGGTTCAGAAGTTAAGGCTGAGTCGGGATTTAGGGTATACAAATTTATTTGAAGCCAAGGGCAAGATTACAGGACAGGGGGCAAATGGTGCAAATACAGAGCAGGGGAGCAGGAGAAAGAAAGGAGCAACCGTACTCGGTGGAAAACTTCTACCCGACTGACTTAGCTACAACTTGGGGGGCGGCTTTTTCTTTGTCCTTCTTTGTCGGGATCTACCGATCCCGAATCTAACCAATCAGAAGCGGCCATTCTTAGGCCCGCCTACCTACACTTTCGTTAATTTCCACTTAAGGGCTGGGGGGTCGAAGACTGCTGGCCCTCACACCTCGAACTTAATTCCCGTTAATAACCCTTGATTCCTGGTGGGCCCAGATATCATAAATTTCTGCTCACTGCTGTAGGCCGACCAGGTCTTTCAAGTACCAAAATGGACAAACCGTACTACAAAAACATTACGAAAGGAAGAGGAGAAAAAGGAGAGGGGGGAAAGGGGTGAAATTAGGAATTACTAAAAAACGTGAATTCGCCTTAACTAAACACTTAGCCAATTATGTATGAAACTGAACTAACCACTAAACATTACGTATAAACTTAAGATGTGATTATTATGTGACAGTACTTAAATATTAGACCTCCTTCTGGGCTGCGGACCCAGTCAAAACTACACATTCTCAAACTACCGTAATCCCTTCACTAAACTTAGGGTGAACTTAGGGCTTTCTTCTGCTCCCAAAAAACATAATTATCAATACCGTAAAGAGTTCGAAAATGAGTCCATTAAGCATATTATGAAAAGACGAATCAAATAATACCAAACATGAATAGATCACAATTACTGATTACCAAATTATAACGTAATAAAATTAGGGTCTAAAACTGCTCTTTTCACGCCTACGATTCTACTCAAATTCGACTAAACTTCGCAATCTAACTTCAAATAACTTCTTCTGTATTACTCCGAATAACTTCATACTTGCTTTGATTATTCTCCACTTTATGCTCTACAATTCCGTATATTTCACATTCCACAAGACCAAAAAATTACTTAGTTATTAACTGCTAAACTTCTGTTATTACTTCTTTTTTAGCTTCCAGCTAACTCGCCAATATCTGGGCTAATGCTATGGCTTAGCCCAGATATTGTTTACAAACAACTATCCGGCTAGCTTCTATATTCTCAGGGGGACACAAAAATCGCTGCTTAAATCTCGTTAATTACTGATTACTAAGACACGACCCTCAGACAATACGGACAATTATCAATACCAATAATCATTATTAATACAGGGGCAATTATTACGACAAACGGCTTCAATTATTAACAAGGAGCAATAGGGAAAAAGGGCGGATACTGGTTAAGGACATTATTACGTATTACTTCTACTTCCTTCTGTGCCAAATTCGTACTATACTTCAGGGGGGACTTGGGACTTCTATAACTGACGATTAACCGAATCAGGCGCTCTCGTACGGACATAGGGGGGAGATTGGGGGTTTTGGGAAATATGCAAAACGGGGATTCCGCCTGAGAGTGTGGCCTCATTCTGCGCCACGTCTGATCGCTAAACTACGTACTAAACCGAACAAGTAGCTCACTTCTTGCAGCTACAACCAAAACGGGACAAAACCTGTATCAATCAGGGGGCTCGTTAACCCTGTTTTATTACACATATACACACGTTGAAGGTTGAAGAATGGCAAGAAATTAAGGAACAGCTAATTTGCATATTATCAATGTGATATACAAATTAGTAATTGAGATGAAATATGAGTCGATTTGTCGTCAAATAATGTTCTTCCAGGGGAGGCTAAAATTCATACGTCTTAACTTTACAAAATTAAGCGTTTTTCACTGAAGCTTTATTGTTAAAACTGTTTCGTAAACCTACATTTGATAAAAAACATCGTTGCTATTGTTTGCTATCTTACTTATCCTTGTTCTGGATTACAATTTTTCTGGATTCTAACATTACGTACCCTCAACTTTGGACGTTATAGGAAGAAAAACTTACGACAAAGCGGAAACGGACCAGTTTACGTAGAACCAAGAGTACATAATAGGGAAGAGTATGACAGACACTCTTCCCTATCCCGGTGTCACGGGCAAAAGTGTCCCCCCCCAAAAAAGTGTCCCCCCGGACACTTTTGCCTAGTGAAAACTGTCCCCCCGGACATTTTTGCCTAGTCAAAATTGTCCCCGGACACTTTTGTAGTGTCCCCCGGACAGTTTTGACTAGGCAAAAGTGTCCGGGGGGACACTTTTGTCTAGGCAAAAGTGTCCTACCTCGGGCAAAAGTGTCCTACCACGGGCAAAAGTGTCCCCCCGTAGTTTACCCTTAGCTGCTCATTCAAAATCGTGTTTCGAATATACGAAACGGTTAGTGCTCACTAGTTTACACCCAGCTTTCAGTTTTTGCCACAAGTTTCGATTTTTTTCAATGCACTTCTTCAAATCAAATCAGCTGTTGCTTGATTTTATTATTATATTTAATTTAGTACGACTATTTATTGAATCTGTAGCAGTCAGTCATTATTTACCTAAATGTTACACTTGAACCCCTGGGGTTTTATTCAAGGCTGGGGCTTTATAATTTCGTGAGCCTGTTCCCTGTGGCTTTATTCAAGGCTGGGGCTTTATTTGAGGTAATACGGTATCACGAGGTAATACGGTATCACAAAAAACTAATAACAGAAAACTAACATGAAAATTTTGTGTTTGAGAGTTTGTATATCAGCTTGACGAGAAGTCGGGTTAGTTCGGGTCGGGTCGGGTCGGGTAGGTTTGGAATCTATCTCGGGTCGGTTTGAATCGGATGAACGAACATCCGGACAAGTTGACCGGCAGAGAAAGCACTTTAGCCTTTAGTGCGTTCAGTTCTGTTCAGCCGCCTATTCGTATGCTCTACGACCGTATGTCAGTTTATTATAACTAAACGGCACTGTTTCAATTCATCTGTGATGCCATAGCCATACTGAAGTATGAAACCCTATTAAGGTTAAATAGGTATGCATATTGTTAAAAGTTGTTTAAAACATTAAGTTGAAAGCTATTTTTAGAAAGTGTTTAGGTTTTGAGAATTAACTTTTGTACGAGTTTGTACACCAAAAGTGCAAGGGTGACACTTTTGCCCAAGTAGGACACTTTTGCCTAGGCAAAAGTGTCCGGGGGGACAGGGGGGACACTTTTGCCCGTGACACCGGCCCGGACGATGCTCCGGCCGAAATAGCTTTTTTACGCCTTAATTTCAGGGAGGTGGGTACCCGCCTCAAATCAAGACATGTTTTGATTTAAGGGGGGGACCCCCCCTCAAATCCGGGAAGTGTCTTGATTTCAGGGGGGGCTACCCCCCCTCGGTTCAGCACACTGCCAGCGCAAATTCGGTGGTGTCTTGATTTCAGGGGGGGTACCCCCCCTCGTTTCAGGCTTCAGCACACTGCCAGCATGAACTCTGTGGTGAGCTGGTAACGTGCTGAAGCGAGGGGGTACCCCTCCCCTGAAATCAAGACACCACCGTGGCAGTGTGCTGAAACGAGGGGGGGTACCCCACCTGAAATCAAGACACCACAGAATTTGCGCTTTCAGTGTGCTGAAACGAGGGGGGTACCCCCCCCCCTGAAATCAAGGCGTAAAAAGGCTATTTCGGCCGGAGTATCGTCCGGGCCGATTAGCTAGGATAGGGAAGAGTGTCATACTCTTCCCTATTATGTACTCTTGGTAGAACAAAAACTAGGCGGAATAATAATGAAAATTTACAGTATTTTGGTGCCGCGTTATATATTCGAAGAATATCCTCAGCAGTGCAAGCACGTCGCAAAGAAGTGTATCAAAATTAAATTAACTCTGCTCACAAAACGTGCTTGTTTACCATGCCTGTGTAGTGTGTAACGGCGGAAATTGCAAAGGCAGTACATTAACAGAAGCAAGCCAGCAAGGTAAGTAAGTAGGTAGACGGGTGCGATTTGACGGAGGCGGACGTGTAAAACAAACTCCGCACATGAGCACTTTAACGTTAGCAGCGCACTAAGAATCCAAAATCAAAATTAAAGACCTGTTGGGCTGTGGCCCAACAGGAAAAATGCTGCATGTAGATACATATTTCGCAGCTTTTATTTTCAGAAATTTTGTAACTTGTGAAGAAACTATGTCTAAAATAGTAATTCTTAATTATTTTAAACAACACAGAAGAGCACAATACCATTTTTCTTATTCTAGACAACTGAAAATAATGATTTGTGTTGAATTTTTTTATTAATTTTGTTATTTGTTAATGTGACTTACCGAATTTCCTACATGAAAAGGTTTCATTTAAAACTCAACATTCACGAAAGCAATTGGAACAATTTTTTGCGTGTGGATAGAAACGTCCTTTTTCTTTTATAGTGCCAAAATTTTTGCAGGTAGCTTTTGTACGGTGTAAGAAATTGCGGAACGATAGGTACCCTGCACGAACGCCCCGGGGCCCGGAGTTTTACGGGCCTGGCATATTCGTAAAAACCCGTGCCGGGCCGGGCCGGGCCCGGGACAGCTCTAGACCCGCTGGTTGTTTTGATGCGACCCATTTTCAATTGATTTGATTTGATTTGATGTGGGCTTCTCAAAAATCAATTGATTTGATTTGATTTGATGTTCGAATACTTTTGATTTGTTGCGGTTTTGATGTAACTACTGTCAGTTGAAAAATTTTATGTGATACTATGTAGCCTAATGTCAACGGGATGCTATCGAAGGTGAAAATTTTTGTTTTTTGATTGGTTTCACATTTTTACAACGTAGAAGTAGAACAGGTCAAGGGGCATCGTGGATGTAAACAAGCCTTTCTGCTGAGGAGAGAAACTGTTATGAAATTAACTGAGGTCTGAGTGTCAATATATATTCCATACTCATTGGCAAAATAATATTTAATTCCCAATTCCAGCACTAAATAGCTATAGTTTTCTGGGCCGGGCCCGGGCCGCCACACGTATGACCCGTGAAGCGGGCTCAGGCCTAGCTGTTGGTCTTGGACCGGGCCCGCGTATAACAGCCCGACACCGGCCCGCGTGCTAATGGCGGGCCGGGCCGTGGTGGCGTCCTGTGGGCAGAATAAGCCACGCATAGCAATCTATTTGCATCTATTCGCAAATTTTGCGAGCAGGGCCACACCTATAACCCACAGGCCGAGCGAAATATATCGACCATAATATACGCCGCTCTTGAAGGGGCCACGTAATAAACAGGTGATTATGCACATACATAATACAACTGTGCAATTTATATATTAAAACTATATAATAGTAAGGGTACCCTACATGATTACGCATTCTCGCGTCCTTAAGCTGAGACTAGATTTTTGCAAATTATAAATAAATTTTTCACGCTGCATCAAAACTAGATCAAAACTGCATCAAAACTGCATCAGAACCCAAGTAATTTTTTCCGTTTTGATTTTATTTGATTTGATGTTGAGTTCTCAAAAATCAATTGGTTTGATTTGATTTGATGTAGACCCTCTCAAAAATCAATTGATTTGATTTGATTTGGACCTTTTGAAAATCGATTGATTTGATTTGATTTGATGCATCAAAAATCAAAACTGCATCAAAACTAGTTTTGATTTGATGCAGTTTCCACATTAAAACAAACCTACCCGCTACAAGCCCGAGCAGAAGTCTAGTCTAATGGAGACTACAAGTTCATAAAATAGTGCGAAAACGAGTCTGTGCTCTGTGAAGAGATTTATTGCAGAGGGAGATAACAAAAACACACAAGCACATATTACACACAATACTGACTACTGAGCAGACAATTAAATAACACAAAGTTCTGTAGAATACAATTTACACTAACAACCCTTCCGGCTTCCCTACATAAGCTAAAGTATAAATGGCGAAATATGTACAATACACTTCCGAAGTTCCTCTTGGGTCACCTTACGGAAAGCTTCATCCATGAACTGAACAGCCGGATTGGTACAACCCGAACCCACCCGAAACCACAATGGGGTTGTTTCAATAATTATAAAATTATTTTCAATTTCAATACCATTATGATGATTAACGGCTCCAAAAGGTGACAAGAGGAAACAATGTTTCACTTTTGGCTTGGGTTCTATACCCATTTCACACAAAAAAATATTCGCAATTTTCAATTTCAGTGAACCAATACTTGGCCGAAACGATATTTGAAAATAAACACTTTTCAATACCTAATAACTGATGCACGAAGTCTGCAACTGCAACAGGTTTGCGTTCTCAAGCCCGCCGTCCCCGTAGACACTCCATGAGACTAGAGACACTCTATGACACTCCATAGACTAACCTACCAACTAACAGTCTATACATACATATATACATACAAAAAGATAAAACATGGCGTCATAAATTATCCAAAGTTCTAGTAGTATAAATATTCTTCATCGGATCAAAATATATAATAAAGCAAGACAACTCTCTGACTCTGACATTAACAGACACCCGCAAATACAGGTGCGCGTTGCCAGCTTGAATGAGCCGTCCGGTGGCTGTTGGTTTGTTGGTTGCGGGGTGTGGGCGCGGTCATGCGTCCTCGATGCCCCAGGTGAGGGACTGCTCCAGGTTGAAGGTGAAGTCATTGAGGGAGCTGAGCAACTGGGCCAGGAAGGTCAGGTAGTGCGGCGAGCGCAGGAAGGACAGCTCCTCGTACAGCTGCGACGTGATCGGGGCCCAGGCCAGCAGCGGCAACAGGCCCGCCAGGATGTGGTCTCTAAAGCCGGGTTTACACGAAGCAATTTTCACGCGTTTTCCACGCAATTTTTTTCACGCAATTTTCAAGCAACTTCAGTTGCGTGAAAATTGCTTCGTGTAAACAAGCAAAATTTGAAGCAATTTTCACGCAATTTTCAAGCAATTTTCACGCAACTAAAATTTAGCAGTCGATCTCTGCGCGACTGCCACAAGCAATTTTCACGCAACTACCAATCAAATTTCGGCTGGCAGTCACGTGGATAGCTGAGAGCACAGTTCGGTAGAACAACAAATATATACATACATTCCAATGCGCCTGTTATTTTTTTACTAACGCTCACGCATCTACAAGGGCGTAGCCAGGGGGGGAATGGGGCCCGAAATTTTTTTTCGACTGAAATTTTACGTAAGGGTCACCTTTTGGTTTTAATGGTCCGGGGCGGAAAAATTATTCGATACGTGTCCAACTGACCGACGTCGACCTAATAATTGAAAATTTTATAGTTTTTTTAAAAAATAAGCAAAATCTGAGCCTTCAAGTTTGAGCGGGCGTTCAAAATACTGTATTTTGATTGGTAGTTGCGTGAAAATTGCACGCAACTAGTTGCTTGAAAATTGCGTGCTCATTGCGTGAAAATTGCTTCGTGTAACAGTGTGTTTTCACGCAATTTGCAAGTTGCTTGAAAATTGCGTGAAAACCTAGTTGCGTGAAAATTGCTTCGTGTAAACCCGGCTTAAAAACACACACTACACTCCCGTCCCCTGTACATTTCCCTCTTCACTATTAAACATCTAGTTAATAGTTGACCAGTTATTTGCACCATTCTGCTCCCTCCCCTTCCCCCGCTATCCAGATTATCTTAACTTTGTATAAATACTTGAGTAGACAAAAATTACCTTTTGCACAAATTTCATTGGTGTTTCGTACAAAGGATACAGGGGTAGTCAAAACCAAAACGTAATCGTCAAGACAAAAGTCCAGCGGTGGCACAGTATCAGGGGGTGCCCCTTTAGATTAGCATAGTATTAACCTGATGGCGATCAGACAAAAGGTGTGGAAGCGTCCGTCCTTGCCGAGCGTGGCGACGGCGTTGATGCGCTGGACGAGGCGGACGAGGCGGGCCATGAGCACTCGCTGGTCGCGCGGAACGGCCTCCGCCTGCTCGCCGCCCACCACGCCCGCAAACCACTCCGCCTCCTTTTCTGAAACACACAGCTCACAGTCAAAAATGTCACTGAGGGAAGAATGACAACGTAGGAGACTGATAAGAGCAACTGTGAACTGACCGATGTAGTCCCAGGGATAGAGTTGTCGGAAGAGGCGGCTGGACTTGAAGCCGACCAAGAAGGCTTGCTCAAGACACCAGATCAGCCCCCGCTCGCCGCACAACAGCTGCGTCAGGTTGCTGTCCTGAAACACATAAAGCCAGTCCTATATTCCACAACCTACTACTTATCATAGTTTTCTAATTGAGATTCAGGCTTAGATCACAGATCAACCTGCGAGAAACGCCTCAATTGAGATCGCTCACAGGCAGAAAATTCTATTGAAACAGAGCAGCCGGTGAGATTTGTGACGGTTCAGAAATCAATCAGTGCCTGTGGCCTGTGAGCTTTGGCCTGTGCCTATGAGATAATGAAACAGAATTCACAGGCACAGCCATTTTTGTAGCTGTGAGTTTATATATTGACCCTGGCTACTGAAGTAGGTAATTAAAATGTACATTTTTTTAAAATTTACGAAGATTTCCGGGCTGCAGCTCTGTTCAGTTCTAAAAATACCTAGTTCTATGTGAATATGTCGACAATGGTTTATTATATATGCTTCCTGTACTTCTGAGGACAATTTATGCTGTTTATGAAGCGGGATGAGTGGTAAATTACGTGAAAGTTTCATTTGATTCGACTTTGTGTGCAATTTAATAAATTTTCATGACAAATTTCCACTATCACAACAAAAGTCACACTCCAACAAAATCTGCAAACATAAACTGCAAGCAAAATCTGATCTGCAAACCAAACTTATGCGCAGGGCAGGTATAGAATAGTGGCAGTTTAAATGATGACTAAGTGACTGACCCGTTTAGGCTGTGGACGATAGAAGTGCTTGACGACGTTGTTGACCGCGTCCCCGAGCCACTGCTGCACCTCCGAAATGCGCATGCCTGCCAACGACAAACACACAACCATCTGTCACTGCCTCAGCTAAACACTGCTGCACTACACATTACACAAGACATCTAGGTCAAAAGCAGTGGTTCAAAAATAAACAATTGGTCTGTGACAGTCAAACAATCATGCGTCCATTCCTTGTGCTAATGTATTGTTATACACACCTACGCTACCAGAACTGGGGCATTGATCACTATTTTGAGTGACCTAGGAAGTTGTTTGCGATAACGTGGTATTTTGAGCTACCCATTTCAACAGTTTCTCACTACACTGATAAAAATCTAAAATTTGGCCAAATTGACCACTACGACACTTTTGACTGCCGTGCAAAGTGAGACAGTATAAAAGAAGTGGACGAAACAATGTCACTCATCACATCTGCATGGGGCAAAATGCGTTCTCGTGTGAATAGGCCTTAATATTAGATTTTTTGATCGAACTCTGTTTTCATTCTCGCTCTAACCAAAAAATAACACACACTTTTTGAACAATAATCTATTTAGCTTTTTCGTCCGTTAAAATGGCAATTTTAATTGAATAGTATGACATGGTGGTGTGTGGTGGTTGGACGTACGTGGGTTGTCCTGAGTGCGCTTGGTGCTGGGCGACCTGGTGCGGGGGGGCGTGGGGCACACCGTCCAGACCACGTCTAAACACAACACACCTCATCACGCCGGCCTGTCTCCCTTCACAACCAAGCTAATATTCTACGCAGACACTATCACTGTTCAAGTCATACTCACACATTAGACTGAAGCATTTATTTAATCATTCATTTTTAATGGCTTACATCTTGCTGCTTTTATTTATTATGCCATGCTAACTCTGAAAAAGTGCCCTAGATTTCTAAATACGCCAGGTACAGCCCTGCGTAACGGCCCGCAAAACGGCCTCCTTTGCGAGCAAATAAGCTAAAGAGGACTCTAATTTGTCTGCAAATAAGCAAGTCATATAAGTCCAAGTTCTAAAAAGCGAGAGATCCTTTGCATTCTCTAAGAATTGGAAACGAAAAATTGGCTACCAGGAGGTACACAATTTAACAGCAATGTGAGAGTCGACGGACAACTGACCCTTTTTCCTGCTAACGGGTTGGGCCGGGCCGCGTATGCATTATGTCAATAGCGGCCGGGCCAACACAATCTGATCCAATTTACCAGTATTAGCGTTAAGCGGGAGGGATTCGGCCACCAAGAGTCGCTCAATACTTCCGTCGTCCACACCGCGTCCCAACCAGCGGCCGCACGGAAACCCAAAACAGTACAAAAGCCAAATCAAATTGTGCTCGCCAACCAACCTGGGCTCGATTGGATAACAAATTTCAACGGCCGGCTAGCTCAACGCACTTTTCTTTATAAAATCACAGTCGTGTGAAATAAATTGACACATTGCACTTATTGAGTGTGAGTGGTCTTACTTGTACATGTGGCCTGTGATGCGACTGCGAATGATGACGTGCTCCAGGAACCACTTGGGCGTCATCCCCGAGTTGTCGTGTCCCACCCGCAGCGTGGACAGGATGCCCAGGTTGCGGTGCTGAAACAAAATACCCACACCACAATTAACAATAACACAAACAACAACAACAACAGCAGCAAGGCGTCAACGCCTTGCCGCCAACAACAACAACAACAACAGCAGCAGCAGCAACAAAACACAACGACAACTAGTCAGGTGGCTACAACGGGTTGCCGACAGTGGGTAAAGGACCCTTTATTCTAAGCAAAAAACCCTCTATTCTACGTAGAGGACTCTCTAATCGTGTTCAGGAGCTCAAATTACACCTAGAAACATCAAAATCTGAATTTCGAAAATTTGACCCCTGAGGACCCCCTGGACCCCTTAGGAGGGGTAACCTGAGGGGGTCATAGGGGGGTCCAGAAAGGTCCTACGCAAAAATAGACCTCGGATTCGTGTTCAGGAGCTCAATCTACCCCTAGAAACATCAAAATCTGAATTTCGAAAATTTGACCCCTGAGGACCCCCTGGACCCCTTAGGAGGGGTAACCTGAGGGGGTCATAGGGGGGTCCAGAAAGGTCCTACGCAAAAATAGACCTCGGATTCGTGTTCAGGAGCTCAATCTACCCTCAGAAACATCAAAATCTCAATTTCGAAAATTTGACCCCTGAGGACCCCCTGGACCCCCTAGGGTGGGTACCCTGAGGAGGTCATAGGGGGGTCCAGGAAGGTCCTACGCAAAAATGGATCTCGGATTCGTGTTCAGGAGCTCAAATTACTCCCAGAAACATCAAAATCTCAATTTCGAAAATTTGACCCCTCAGGACCCCCTAGGGTGGGTACCCTGAGGGGGTCATGGGGGGGTCCAGGAAGGTCCTACGCAAAATGGACCTCGGATTCGTGTTCAGCAGCTCAAACTACCCCCAGAAACATCAAAATCTCAATTTCGAAAATTTGACCCCTGAGGACCCCCTGGACCCCCTAGGGTGGGTACCCTGAGGAGGTCATAGGGGGGTCCAGGAAGGTCCTACGCAAAAATGGACCTCGGATTCGTGTTCAGCAGCTCAAACTACCCCCAGAAACATCAAAATCTCAATTTCGAAAATTTGACCCCTGAGGACCCCCTGGACCCCCTAGGATGGGTACCCTGAGGAGGTCATAGGGGGGTCCAGGAAGGTCCTACGCAAAAATTGATCTCGGATTCGTGTTCAGGAGCTCAAATTATCCCCAGAGACATCAAAATCTCAATTTCGAAAATTTGACCCCAGAGGACCCCCTGGACCCCCTAGGGTGGGTACCCTGAGGAGGTCACAGGGGGGGTCCAGGAAGGTCCTACGCAAAAATGGATCTCGGATTCGTGTTCAGGAGCTCAAATTACCCCCAGAAACATCAAAATCTCAATTTCGAAAATTTGACCCCAGAGGACCCCAGGACCCCCCTAGGGTGGGTACCCTGAAGAGGTCATAGGGGGCTCCAGGAAGGTCCTACGCAAAAATGGACCTCGGATTCGTGTTCAGGAGCTCAAACTACCCCCAGAAACATCAAAATCTCAATTTCGAAAATTTGACCCCTCAGGACCCCCTCATTTTGAGGGTCACGTGACCCGGCCCCCCTAGGGGTCACGGGGTCACCAAGGTGGGGGGCACAATCACTCAAAGGGGGGACCCTTCCACCAAAGTTTGGTTCATATCCATAAAATATTAACTCAGAAAAAACGCTTACAGACAAATGGTCATACTAAATTAATATACTTATACTATCCTATTCATAATGATAATGAAACTCTCAACTCCACATTGAAGTATCAGTTAGCACCATGTGTAGCATTATAACGTTTAGCTTTCAAATCTCGTGCAGTAGCTTGGTTCCAAAATTATACGCAACGTAAAATGGGGTTATTTGTCTGTTGCTACGAGCAACGTTTAAACGTTGTTACTGAAAAGGCGGTACTTCCCATCTATTTCATCAAAATGTCTAAAAGCGTTAATGCTTCATAATACACTGCTATGCGGTGACTTTGAGTTTAAAAGGACGTAAGATGGAGTTATTTTTTCCTCCGCAGAATCCTCCGCGACAGGCCATTTGTAGTTAGCTATTTCTGGAGGTTAACCACAAAAATGGTAATAACTTAGGCTTCGAACATCTTAGAAAGATGAAGTTTATGTCATTGAAAAGACAATTCTTAGCGCTTTCAAATGACATAAAATATGATGGCGCAACTTCCTGAAAATAAGTCCAGATTTTACTTTCTAAATTTTGACGTACGCTAAACGGTACGTCACAGTGTCATGTGACCCATCATTTGAAAGCTCTAACAATTTCCTATCACATGACGTTAAAACTATTATTGTACCACTACCGTATCAAAGGTTATGGCCCCTAAAATGTTTTCCAAAAAGTGGCTGATCGTACAGATCACACCATGGGTGATCAAATCCCAAAACAATTGAATTTAGTCAAAAATTTAAGAAATTTTTGCACATTTTTAATTGAATGTAACATAAAATAGACTAGACTAAGACAAATACGATATGGTCGAACTAGTCTAAACTAAACGCACTAGACTTGTATTAATAATATTAATAATATTAATTAATACAAGTCTAGTGCGTCTAGTTTAGACTAGTTTGACAACTAAAAGTCCAGCGCATCTGATTATGTTAAAATTTGTTGAATTCAAATAATGGTTCAAATTGAAATGTAAAAAATGGTTGAAATTGAAATGTAAAGAGATTTGATCCAACATGGGCTGATTTTGATTAGTCACAAAGGTTGAATTTTGAAAGGCCCGCACCGTACAATAGGGATGACGCACAAGCATGAAACTAACGTCAATCGTCGTGATTTAAGGAGCGCTTTCGAATGATGGGTCACATGACCTTGTCACGTGACCGTACCCCAAGATATTTATTTCGGGATAATCTAAAGTGCCATGTAGTCATGTGACCCCTCTTTCGAAAGCCCTTCACGCCAGCAATCCAATGATGCTAATCCTGTGTCTGTCCGAGTTCTTGAAGGCCAGTTATGGCGCCTTTAAGGATATGAAAAAAAGAACACTTTTCGTAATGTAGTAATTACGATTTAATTATTATAACAGTGTTCTAATGGTGTGAAATTTTTAAAATCCCCAGAACTTTTGTTATGGGGGTCGCAGCCACTTGGGAGTTTCACCATTCGATTGGTGAGACGAATCGCTTTCGAGTGACGGGTCACATGACCCCTTTACTGCAAGTTGACGTTGTTTTGAACCTTGGCGCCCGGACAAAGACCGCTATAACCAGCACCAGACGCGTTTTATCAAAAAATTATGCATCTTGCAACGCTTACCACAGGATGTACTACATTTTTGAGAAGTATCATGAAGATCCTGTCATTATCATTATTTTTAGTATAGTTCATATTATGTAAATATTATGTAAATATTAATAACAGACATTTCAGATACAAAAGGGTTGCCTTTGCTTCGCAACTGGTCGGCAACCCAACAACACAACTAGTCAAGTGGCTACAAGAAGTCCCTCTACTCTAGGCAAAAGACACTCTATTCGTATTCAGGAGCTAAAATTTCCACCATAGTTTGCGCCTTACAGACCATTTCTTTGTCTCGAGGTAAGAGGTAATGTTCAGTTTCTATCCAAGATAAAGATTTCACAAACTTTGATCCAAGCGACACTTTATTGTTTAACTCCCTGCTTGTTAGTCTATCAGCAGCGGAACATGGTTGTTTTATTTGCACTTTGATTGCAAGCACGGTACTGTGTACAAGATGAATTTGGTATACCGAAATATCATGCTCACATTCATTTGATTCAAGTAACTCTGAGTTATGATTTTCGACGGTATATTTATTTACAGTTATTTAGAGCTTAGCCAACAGCAATTCAAATTTCACCGATGAAATCGAATAGTTCATTGTCATTAGCGTCAATAATATCAAGAGTACATAATAGCGTCTCATTCTATATAGAAGAAGAGTGAGACACTCTCCAACCTGCCTGTGTTCTAGTACAGGCAGATGCGCTGGTCGTTTTCAGGCTACATGTTGACATTTTGTGAGCTCCTATTCTCTGATTGGCAGACACCTGTGCACGTGCTCCATCATAAAACGGGATAGGGATAAACGGGTAATCACTCATTTATAGTCTGCTTGCAAAAACATTAAGAAAGGTTTGCCTTTCTTTAACCTTTCGGATATTTTGGCAAACTTTCAGAGAAATTGATTGAGAAACTTTTAAGAAATTCAGAAAAGTTTATATCTCAAAAGTTTCTCAATCAATTTCGCTGAAAGTTTGCCAAAATATCCCTAAAGGTATTTGCAAACCTTTTTTAATGTTTTTGCAAGCAGACTATGAATAAATAATGAGTTAAGCCTTTATTCCTACCGTAATGCTTATCAACGCATCAGCGATTATATACTAAAGTGTGGTACGCAGAGAATCTACGCGCTGATTGGCCAGTCACATGTTGCATAGAATGTCAACATGTAGCCTGAAAACGACCAGCGCATCTGCCTGTGCTAGAACACAGGCAGGCTGGAGAGTGTCTCACTCTTCTTCTAGATAGAGTGAGACGCTATTATGTACTCTTGATAATATCTAACTGATTAGTTAAGTCTCGAAAATTACGCCGACTTTGTTCCAACTCAGCAAGAGACCTGTCAATTGATTCCAAAATGTCATCAATGTCGTCGATTGTTTGCTAATCACGAATCAAAATTTGGTTGGCTCTTTGTTTTGACTGCATTCTCGTTTCTTTGAAATGCGACAGCCATCGTAAGGGCGAATATAGATTAAAAATGTCCGTCAAATCGTTGAAAATTCTCTGCTACCATGTTTTCGACTGACAAATAAATAATATATTATCAGGTTTTATTACACATATAAACAGCAACTAAGTTAGACTCTCAATTCTTAAGTTTTTGTACTCATTTCTATAACTCGCTTTCGCGAAACTCTTGGTTAAATCACTTTTTTTGGAAAAGGAGATTGTGTAAATCAGTTTGCATTTTTATTTTCTGCCGTGCAAATTGAGCTGTCGCTGTGTAAATACGCCCCATTTTACACAAAAACCTTCCGCTAAGCTATATTAAAATGCTTATTGACTAGAAAATAATGGTTTTTTCAAAACCTTTCCTTATTATGTTGAATTTGTCAATATTGCCTCCTTCAGTTGATACGTGAAAGGTGCTAAAGTGGAATGCAGTGTAGACGGCTTATGTAGGCCTTCGGGTTTGAAAAAGGGAGGAGGCAGGCATAGGTAGCGTAACATAAAAGGATTAGGCACGTAAGGGAACAAGGGATTAAGTGTTTACAAACAAAGGCAAGCAGATCCTCTTTCGGCCCACGAACCTATACCTATACCCACCTATAGGCGGCGAAAGTTCGTTCCTATAATATCCCGAGGTCTGAAGTGAGGTGCTAAACTGTTAGTGCTTAAGTTTTCAGATCTATAGTACATAATAATGTGTTTATTAAAAGCCATTATAATGCTTAGCAGTTAGAGTGTTGGTTGCAAGGATGCTCTGTTGCTTTCAAACATGTTTTATTGCACACAAAGGATGGACAAAATGTTACAGGTTAACCTAAGGAGTCAACTGCATCATCCCGTTATTGAAACTTGCAGTTCACTATTTACTAGGGCAAAAACGTTAACCCATTTTCATAAGGTAAAGCCAAGCCTTCAGTTACAGTTACAGTTTAAGTAATGCTCAGGCCTGAATTTTAAGTTAAAGTAAGCTCAAAATCAATGGCTTTTAGAAAAATTGTCAACGGCTGAACTTGTACTTTTGTTTTGCATTTAGCTGATATTTTTCAATGTAATATGATGTTTTTCACTTAATTTACGTTTCATTTTAGACTTCGTTTTATTAAAATTGCTCATTATGAACTGTTTTTACAAAATATATATACTTCCAAGTTAAAAGCTTTCATGAAGTTTCAGAAAGCAATGGTGCACCGAAAGCAACAACAGCTAAATAAAAAACACGTTACAGCTTCACCTGGAACAATTTTGTTAGCTTTAAAAATTTTGGTCGTTTTATTTTCGGAAATATCCTCACCGTACCTAAGAATATCGCAACGAAATCTATCCAAAATTGGTTAACTTTACCGTTCTTGTTTCTTATGCCTATGTACTCTTGCTATGCGATTTAACACTCCAGTAATTTCTGTTCGTTGTCTGGTGATTTGTGATAGCAAGAGTACATAATAGCGTCTCACTCTATATAGAAGAAGAGTGAGACACTCTCCAGCCTGCCTGTGTTATAGCACAGGCAGATGCGCTGGTCGTTTTCAGGCTACATGTTGACATTCTATGCAACATGTGAATGGCCAATCAGAAGCGAGCTTCTGTTCTCTGATTGGCCGACGCATGTGCACGTGCTCCAATCATAAAACGGGATAGGGATAAAGGCTAATAACTCATTATTTATTCATAGTCTGCTTGTAAAAACATTAAAAAAGGTTTGCAAATACCTTTGGGGATATTTTGGCAAACTTTCAGCGAAATTGATTGAGAAACTTTGAAGAAATTCAGAAAAGTTTATATCTCAAAAGTTTCTCAATCAATTTCGCTGAAAGTTTGCCAAAATATCCCTAGAGGTATTTGCAAACCTTTTTTAATGTTTTTGCAAGCAGACTATGAATAAATAATGAGTTATTAAGCTTTTAACTCTATCTTAATGCTTATCAACGCATCAGCGATTATATACTAAAGTGTGTTACGCAGGGAATCTACGCGCTGATTGGCCAGTCACATGTTGCATAGAATGTCAACATGTAGCCTGAAAACGACCAGCGCATCTGCCTGTGCTATAACACAGTCAGGCTGGAGAGTGTCTCACTCTTCTTCTACATAGAGTGAGAAGCTATTATGTACTCTTGGTGATAGCAAGAGTACATAATAGCGTCTCACTCTATATAGAAGAAGAGTGAGACACTCTCCAGCCTGCCTGTGTTCTAGCACAGGCAGATGCGCTGGTCGTTTTCAGGCTACATGTTGACATTCTGTGCAACATGTGACTGGCCAATCAGAAGCGAGCTTCTATTCTCTGATTGGCAGACGCCTGTGCACGTGCTCCAATCATAAAACGGGATAGGAATAAAGGTTAATAACTCATTATTTATTCATAGTCTGCTTGTAAAAACATTAAAAAAGGTTTGCAAATACCTTTGGGGATATTTTGGCAAACTTTCAGCGAAATTGATTGAAAAACTTTGAAGAAATTCAGAAAAGTTTATATCTCAAAAGTTTCTCAATCAATTTCGCTGAAAGTTTGCCAAAATATCCCTAGAGGTATTTGCAAACCTTTTTTAATGTTTTTGCAAGCAGACTATGAATAAATAATGAGTTATTAAGCTTTTATCCCTATCTTAATGCTTATCAACGCATCAGCGATTATATACTAAAGTGTGTTACGCAGGGAATCTACGCGCTGATTGGCCAGTCACATGTTGAATAGAATGTCAACATGTAGCCTGAAAACGACCAGCGCATCTGCCTGTGCTAGAACACAGGCAGGCTGGAGAGTGTCTCACTCTTCTTCTATACAGAGTGAGAAGCTATTATGTACTCTTGGTGATAGTGTCTCAAAAAGGCAATGTGAATTAATAATCGCAGTGCAAAGTTCATAATTTCATTTGCAAAAACTAGACCAGGTCATCAACTAGAACCAAGTATATATTCACGTGTACACGATAATTGGCGGGTGACCTTTTCGCAGACTTGCTTGGCCTGGCAATTACAATTAGAGTCCAGATATAGCACTACATCTATGTGAGCCATGTAATGTGCTCTCCCGGGCCGTCCCACACACTCTGGCACTGTCCCCATTGGCTCAATTAACACAGAGCCGTCCCTCCGTCTCATCGCAGTGCTCTACATTACTGATCCCACTGCCCACCCTTCACCCCGCAGATACCTACATGTAACGGGGCAAGATATTGGGGGACCTCTGCGAAAAAATGTTGCAAAAATTTGTGATATTCTCAAAAAATGGTGCCACTTTTTACCAATTTTGCTTAAATTTCGTGGACCCTTCCCCGTCCCCTCGATTTTGGGGGTTCCCCCCATCCCCCCTTCATACATGTATGTCTCCGCTACCTCAGACCACAGTTGGACACGGGGCTGGGTGCCCCGCGGGGCGACGCGGGGCGGGGCAGAGGTCTTGCCCCGCGGGGATTTAGGATTTTGTATTGTACCAATTAACTTTCTGAATTTGTCACGTTTTTTGTGCTACTCAAGCAGTAAAAAATTAAAGCTATACTTTGACCGATTTTTAAGCCATATATATGGCCTTTTAGATGGGAAAATTGCGAACACGTTTATGCATGACATTCGTTAATAAAGGCTTGAGTATTAAATGGTTGAGGTCTAAGTATAAGTTGTCCTATACCTCAATGCGAAACTGCTCTTTCTTTTACCGACAAGGGCGTCAGGTGGGTGTCATGCTAGTGGTGGGCAAACATGCTGCGTTTGAGCAAAAATAAGAGAGATGTATCCTATTTCTGCCCTGAATATACCTTGGGTTTGTGGATCCGTGAGGACCTCATCCCCGGTCACCCTGAGAAAAATAAACAAGCAAAACCCCTATTTGCTATTTTCTTGCATCTTTTAATAGGTTAGATTTTAAAAAAGTTCGTCTTTTTTTCTTGAGGCTGCCGCCGACTGTACTGTACAGTACTATTATCTATTTCAAGAGTAATATATCAAGTATATTACTATAGATAATATCAAGAGTACGGAATATGTACTTATATGGTGAAAACTATAATTAATGCAATTATGAAAATTGATTTATGCAAAAGGACATGCACTTTTATCACTTTTTAGATACGTCTAGAAAAAAATGGGGTAGAATATAGACATGGTAAAAACTTTGACTTCGGGAAGTTGACGCTCCCAAGAAAGCGAAATATTGAGTTTTTGTTTGTGAATTGAACGAAATCACATTTTGCGATGTGAACCACATCTTCAAAAAGTGCAACACATTTTGGCTTCAGGGGGCTGCGCCCCTCGACACCCGCAAGCTGCAGCATGTAATATGTATATATACTGACTGCTGAGAAAAAAAGTTCCGGGATTCGATCCAGGGGTGGACGCGGGTCGTGGGTACCCGCGCGTTGGGTTGGGTCGGAAAATTTGAGCCGTGGGTCGACCCGCGGGTACCCACTGCAGGCTGCGCTAATCGAAAAACTTTTTTCTGACCCGCGAAAACTGAAAAAACTACCAAGGTCTTTGGTTTTTATAGCCCGGCCAAAAAAATTTCGGATATATACGTCTCCAATTGACCAAATTTGGCGTAACAATTATAAAAATCTCCGTTTTTTCCTGAGGGCTGCCGCCCCCAGACCCCTACAGATTCTGTGGCTTACTGTTTCTCGATATCAACTTTCGTCAAAGCCTATATAATATGCATGTCTACAAGAGTACATTATGCTGCATTTACTTGTGTAATCTATAGTCTGATATGAAGTTCCCATCTTTTGTTTTTAATTTTCCTGTCGGAAACTTTTTTATACGGCTCCAGTTGACCAAATTTGTCCAAAAATTGAAATAACCTAAATTTTTTTCTGGGGGCTGCCGCACCCAGATTATTTAAATGACCAAATTTTCATTTTGTTATGTAAGCCAATTTGCCAATAAGTGCTGACGCCCTCAGACCCCGCAATAGTGAGTTTAAGCAAGTGAACAAGAAGTAAACAAGGTGCGACCCCCCCCATTTCAAAATCCTGACTACGCCCTGTGTACATACTATGTATATACGCTATGGTCATAGAGTGGTGGGTCAAAGTGGGTCGCGGGTTGGGTCGCGGGTTACCCACAGTGTCGAGCCGCGGGTTGGGTTGGGTCGCGGGTCGAAAATTCTGACCCGCGTCCACCCCTGATTCGACCCCCCTTTGATAGGTCTAGTACCGCCCATGGCTACCGATGTGTACTACCTAGTTTTGAGAATAATAATCTGCCCCTCTTCCCTTATCATACTAGATCGAATTGAATGAGTGAAAGATTGATTGACAACTTAGCAAAAAATTTTCTGCTAAAAAACTACTGTTGTCTTAGCTGGCAACGAAAATCAGCGGGGTGCCCCAGCCCGCGGGGTAGCCTTTTTGCCCACCCCCTTCCCATGCACTATGAACTTGGGCCCTTGTATTGCAAGTTGCAACTTAATTGCCAATGTTGTGTTGAGCCAGAATGCTTGGTAAAAGTTTGGCGTCTGATGACGTCATGCGACGCGTCCGAAATTCGGCTTCGGAAATTTATTCAATTTTTGTCGAGCAAATGAAAGTCGAGCAATCGATTGTACGCCCCATAGAAGTAATTTAGTACGAAAATTCTAATTATCCTCATACGGAATGCCTCCTGTGACACAATTTATACACATAACAACGAGGACGATTGCTCAGACACCAAAAAGGCAAACATGCATATACAGACGCACACACACAAACATACACGAAACCACACACACACTTTCGCCTAATCCAACTGAAATATTCCACTTCACTCTGCTAGCCGTAATTAGGCTAGCATTCGTTTGTTCGTTTTTTCTGTTTGTAAATCATAAGGTCACAGTCAGACGTGAAAAACTTTCATGCTATCAAAAAATTCAACCAAGGTACAACTGCCGACATTTGCACTTCCCTGTTTCACCGCTGTGAGCACACTAAGTTTTCAAAACAATCGGTATACAAAGAAGGATAATGATACAATTAGATTCATTTTTCACGTGGTTTTAGACATTTCCCCCACTTCATCCAGTGCTTTTGTTGCTTCTACTGGCATATTTTCAGTGGAGGGGCTGCCCCCCCCCCATTTGGTCCGGAGCCCCCCCATTTTGGTCGCGCCCCCCCCAATTTTGAGCCCCCCATTTCCGATGGAGTGCCCCCATATCCCAAATTTTTTTTCGAAAGGACGTTTTAGCGAATTTTTAGCTGTAGCAATGTCGTGTTCGTCAGGTTTTTGAGTCCTTTTTTGCTAAATTTAGTATTAGTGTAGCTATAACGTATGAAACCGTAACATTTAACGTATAATAACCATTTTTTTCCTGTAAAAATAGTATTTTATCGTGAAATTGGTGCGCCCCCCCCCATTTTTGTCGATGCCCCCCCCCATAAAATTTTACCTAAAAATATGCCAGCTTCTATATGTAGGTATATGATGTTTGGGGATGCGGTTGGCCGCTGACAAGCTTGGGAATGGGGGGGGGGGGAGTGGATGGCTAATGTGTAGTGTGGCATAAGTGATTAAGTCACAACAGTTGTGGCAGGGTGACTGACTTGAGCGGGCGCGGGACCAGGGGCTAAAGACTAAAGACAAGAGCAACAGTGTGTTGTTTTGATTGCAGAAGACGGAATGAGTGGACTGCATCCTCGCTCTGCTGTGGCCACGGCCCTGTCCCTGACGCTGCTGCTGGCTTCGGCCGAGGCCACGAGCGACTCCTTCCTGGCCCTGGACGCCTCTCTGCCCGCCCTGGAGCTGGCCCGGAGCAGCAGCAGTCTAGATTTGGACGAGGCGCCGCAGGACTGGGCCAACATACTGCTGCACAGCAAGTGGAACTGGCCCGCCTACCGAGAGGACACCTGGAGTGGGCCCCCCACAGAGGAGACTGTGTCCATCGGAGACATCCCCAGACGGCGGTCGGGGGCGGCGGAGGGGGGCGCGGGGGGCGGGGGACGCAACCTGTGGCTCTGGCGAATGCACGAGCACCTCCTGGGCGCCCCCAGGGTCCAATACTGACCCTCGCCTCCGGGTGGCCTGGCCTGCTCGCTTCATCACCCCGCCACCACCATTCATCTCAGCAAAAAATTGCCATTAACAACTAAACTAGCCAATCAATGGGTCATTGTTTGCCTGAACAAGTCCGTATATTCTAACAAGTCGTGAAGATTCAAATTTCGTTAATCCTATATGTTTGGTTACCTCATTCTCTTTCATTTACATGTATAACCCCAGGTTAACTGTGGAGAGCGGGGTGCGATGCACCGCCGTCTATAACATGGTGTTTTGGTCTGAAAAAGTTTCATCAAGAGTACAAAATACCTAGGGTGGATTTCACAAAGGTGGTTAACTAAACCATGGTTTTACGTACGTTTTTATATTATGATTTGCACATAATTTCATTACGAAATATCGCCTGCTTCGTTACGAATTTCCTAGATTTTCTTAAACCACGGTTTTAGCTCAGCTGAAATTTTAACAAAACAGAGACCTGCTGTGCTGCAGGTTTCAAATTTCAACTGCGCTAAAACCATGGTTTAAGAAAATCCCCGAAATTCGTAACGAATCAGGCGATATTTCGTAATGAAATTATGTGCAAATCATATAAAAACGTACGTAAAACCATGTTTTAGTTTGTGAAATCACCACCTTTGTGAAATCCACCCCTAGTGTCTCACTCGTACAGAAGACTAAGACACTCCCGTAGTACCTTATCCAAAATTGGATTTAATGGATTAGATTTAAATTAATTTTGCTACCAACACAGCACAAATAGAAAATAGCCGGCTGAAATTTCATTCTACATAGCTTACATACAGTATCTCGGTATGTGCCAACCAAGTTTCAGCAAATTACATGTAACTGACCCTGCGTTATTGACGAAATAAAGTTAAATCTAATCCAATAAATCCAATTTTGGATAAGACCGCTAGTCTCCAGCCTGTCTATAAAAGAACGCAAGCAGGTACGCTCGCCGAAACTAGCGTACCTGTTTAACAAAGTATACGGTCAATGAGAGGCGAAATAGAACGATGATTGGCCAAACGCCTGTGACGTGCTCCAATCAGCAGTCATTACAGCCATGTATGCAGTCCTGATTGGAGCACGTAACCAGCAGCTCGCTTCTGATTGGCCGTATACTACAGAAAGTTAAACAAGCACGCCGATTTCGACGAGCGCATCAGTCTACGCTGTATCACACGCCGGCACGAGAGTGTTTCAGTCTTCTCCTATAAGTGAGACACTATTATGAACTTTTGATAACACTTTGGGGTCACAGTCCAGTCTAGCCGAGCGCTGTACAAGAATAAGTCGATCAACAAGAGTTATCGAGAACTGATAAATCAACATTAAGTCTAACCAACAGTTTTTTAAATCCTGAATAGAAATTGCAGCTTCAGGGGTAACTTCTTGGTTCAACAATTAGACTGTCCTAATAAACTAGTATTCTACTGTTTTATTTCTCTCTAATTATGTTTGATATGCTTTCAAAAAATAAATTTTCCACAAAAAATAGAAAAAATAACCGAAACTTGCCGGAAAAAGCTATTAGCCAAGCAAATTAGCTTAAGGCCCGGTTCTTACGATAATTGATAAAATAAAAAAGAGAAAAAGAAATGACTTATTTCAGAAATAACAAGATGCATAATATTATAGTAGAAGAGCGTAATGGAAACCACCTACTTTTTTGGCTTTGCAACGGTCACAGCCCACTTTTCTCAGGTTGAGCTAAAGTATTTGGCATAAAATTTTGTCAGCACCTATCCGGTGAGCTTTATAGTAAAAATTGTGTTTCAGCGTTTACAATTTACAAAGTGACTGCCAAATATATAATCAAAGTCTGCTTCTGTTTCACATTTGGGTGCGGGTCCTAAAGTGAACTGTTGGGGTCCCTTGGTCAAACAATAAAAACCAAAGGGGGGACCTTTGTTGACAAATTCTTCAGGTTCCACCAAAAGGGGGGTCTCGAACTCGCGACCCCCCCCCCACCCTGGCATTTTTTTTTGGGGGGGGGGCCCCCCCCCCCCCCCCCCCCATGGATGGGGGGGGCGTCGACCAAAAAAAGGGGGGCGCACCAATTTCACGATAAAACACTATTTTTAAATGGAATGGGGAGGGGGGCGACCAAAATGGGGGGCTCCGGACCAAATGGGGGGGGGCGCCCCCCCACCACTAAAAATATTCCAGCGGGCCAGCCACCTGGCTACGTCCCTGATTTACAACAGTTATAACTATTTCTTATTAAAGATTGCCTCAGCAATTATGCTGAAAAAATTGAAAAATATTTGAAATTGAAAATATTTGAAATTGAAAATATTTGAGACATTGAAATTGAAATGAAAAGATTTTAAGAAAAAATTGATAATGGTATTGAAATTGAAAATAGTATTTGGGCAAAAAATTGATAATGGTATTCAAACTAAAAATAATTGGGCAAAAAATTGATAATGGTCTTGAAATTGAAAATATTTAGTCAAAAAAATGATAATGGCATTGAAATTGAAAATAACTCCATACTTGAAACAACCCTAAACCCCTGAAGCCCTCGTCGGTAAATGTATAAGAAACAACACTTTCGCATTTAGGAACATGACAACATAGACCTCAACCATTAAATACTCAAGCCTTCAATAACGAATGTCAAGCATAAACGTGTTCGCAATTTGCCATCTAAACGGACATGTGGCTTAGAAATCGGTCAAAATATAGCCGGAATTTTTTTACTGCTTGAGTAGCACAAAAAACACGACAAATTCAAAAAGTCAGTTGGTACAGTGCAAAATCCTAAATCCCCGCGGGGCAAGACCTCTACTCCGCCCCGTGTCCAACTCTGCTGAAACTCGAGCCCAGCCCGGGGCCCGGGCCCGGAATTTTTCCGCCGGGCCCCGCGCCGGCCGACTGAACAGAAACTCGCGCCGGCCCGCTACAGGCCCGGGCAGAACTTTAGTGCAGGATAGGCTTTTAAGCAGCACAACTCAGGTTCATCAACTGACAAGGCCAATCGAAATGCCATGAAATCAGGGCCGGGCCGGACAATCCGACGTTGATGGCCAACCGTGAGAGACCGGCCGGGCCGACTACAATTTCTATAGGCAGGGCCTGTCGTCTCCAGTCTCCTGAGAGATCCCCGGGGGACCACCATACCGGATCACCTAGCCAACCCCCAGGCTTAGGCAGCACGACACCTCACAGAATCCAACTGGACCAGATGCCCTGTCTGTAATCTGTCTGTCTGATTAATCAAGCATTTGCGCATTCAAACATTCAAACAATATTGTTCAACTAATAAACAGATTATGTAATACTGAAACTCCATTCTGATAAAAGTCATTAATTTTATACACTCTTTTGTGTTTCTGAAATCTACTGATCTACCACGACAACATTCGTGTTTTTGTTTGAACATTTTGTGATTGGCCAACGAACCCCACAAAAAACTGTACATTAGACAATAGCACTCTTAAGAGTCTGAATCCAGTGATCCTAATTCAAATATAGCCTTACATTTTTCAAAATCAAAAAAATTATAATACGTTTTTGAACTTTTTATCGGTATTGACTTGTAAACTGTTTTTAGTTCACTAACAGGGCTTTGGAGCTACTCAGTAGTACATCAGTGAACAAGTACATAAACTGCAGTTGTACTGCAAAGAATCTGGGCGAAGTCGCGCTGAGTTAGGCCCGGTTCAAACAGACTTACTTTTTACTTTATAATTTTTACTTTTGCAAAAGTGTTGACACAGACTTAAGGAAGATCGCATTCAATTGGCTGGCTTCGGCTCACCTGTATGTCAAAAAGCAAATCTAGCCAAAAACCAATAAAAATGAAGCTCAATAGGCGGAGCTTCTGTTATAGCATTGTGATTGGCTAGATTGCAAAAGTAAAAAGTGAAAAGTAGAACGAGTTTCTACTTTTACGTATGACCAAAAGTAAAAAATACGTTCTGTATGAACCGAAATTTTTCCTTTTTGGCCCAAAAGTAAAAAGTAGGTCTGTGCGAACCGGTCCCTTTGGTGTACCTCGAAGCTGAACATGAGTGTGTTCTTGGGCACGGCGATGATGGGGGTCTGGGCGAGGGTGCCGCCGACGCGGATCCAGACGTTGGCCGAGGTGGTGGAGCTGAACTTGCCGCACGGAACCAGCACCACCTCGTAGTGCATCTCTGCAACACCACACGCCACACCATCTCAACAGAGGGGACCCTCGCATTGCATACCTAAGGCTCTGCCCCCAAACCCGCAGCTAGTTTTCATAACGTAATTGAAAATAGTAGTAAGTTTATGTGGTGTCGTTTATATGGACGTTGTTGTTAAATCAATTATATACGTAGAAAATAACTGTAAACTGTATCATGTCTCATGGTAACTCTGGGGTTGCACTCTGTGTAAGTTGCACAGGATTCGAAGCCCCCCCCTTGCCAGTACGGGTGGCTATTGCTATTGCTAAAAAACTAGGCACTTAAGTCAACTAGACACTTTTACCTAGTATTGCCACCACTAGTGCAACTTACACAGAGATCGCACCTAACTCTGGTTCCACATCCATTCCCCCATAAAGTGTGTCTAAAAATTATGTCATGTGTGTAATAATCAGTGTAAGGAAGTAGCTTCCACGCGTTAGCGACCGTGACAGAAAATATTCTGCGCACTGAGCAGGAAACCTAGAAACCCATTTTAGGCAGACCCCTAGAAAAATCAAAATGCCCATTTCAGAAATTTCTCCCTTTTGACCCTCCCAAGAACAGCAATACTCCAGTTACCCAACCCGAACACCGCCCATATGAATTAACAACAACAAGACTGCAAGGCAGCTGCACACTTGAGCAGAATGCAACTGACTGGTTCTGTAGAAGGTGTTGGTGAAGCATCGATAGTCGGCGGCGTTGAGCGAGAGCACGTGGTAGAGGAATTGCTCTCGCTCCTCTTCGCAGCGAAGGAAGGCGTACCGCCGATACAGTCTCCTGCAAAACACAAACCCTCACTCCCTCCCTCTCGCACTGCCACAACCACCACAACCTCACTCAGCCAATCCTAGTTGTGCAGTCAAACTAGTCAAACAAAATTCCAGACACGTTGCAACTTGACCTTAGGCTCAGATGTTCATTTGAGCGTTGGAAAACTGTCTATTTGATCCCAATTCGTCCATGAGAGTCTGCAAGTCACGACTTAGCACATTACTGCACACCTGTGTGTGTGTGTGTGTGTGTGTGTGTGCGTGTGTGCAGACTGACTGGAGCAGGTCCTGGTTCCGGGCGTGGAGCAGCGTCTTGAGGTGTTTGTGGAGCAGCTTGCGTTCCAGGGCCAGTCGCACGAAGGCCCGAGCGTAGCCCAGTTCTGTCTTGATTTCGCACATGGAGAACACATTCCTCAAAACAACACACACCCCCACACTCACAAGGCCGGCCATATTCACAATACTCAATCAAAAGGTCATGTATAGCTATTTTACGAAATAACAATTTTTTTAATAAACCTCGTTTCAGAATTAAAAAACTTGTTCATCTAACGTTAAGAAATAAACCAGCCAGAGCTAAGTGTTCGAAGCACTGCCACTGACTACTGATTGGCACACACCTTTGCAATGGCAGGTAAGGCAGTAGTAACGTTTTCGACAGTTCTCCAAGAGTATAAGTTCAGCACGCATTAAAAATATTTAATTTTCAACTATGTAATGTAAAAGCGTCTCATGCGTTTTCTAATCCTCGAAAAACGTTGCTGTATTGATGTAGTTGCTAAGTCTCGCATTGTGGCGTTTAATAAAATCAGCAAAATGTTCGCTTTGACCATTTTTTAGTATCGACAAATTATGCACATCAAAACGTTCCAACCAGCATTATAAACAACTTTTATTCAAGAATGATATGCATTATTTCTGCTTAAAAATTATGACGAAAATACTTTATTCCCGGTAAACGCCACGTCATGTTACTCACTTTTTTGACAAAAATACATATAAAATTTCACTATGTTCATTACTTGAAAAACGTATCCGCTTTTTCAGAAATAACAATAAAAAATGTTGAGCTTGAAATTAATATGATAAATATAATGAATATTCAGCTGATAAAAGTAATACCCTGAGTTGACAACTTGGACACCAGAAACCAGTGGTCTGACTTGTGTTCCCAACTCATGTAAGCCCATGTGGTGCAGTCTCCATGAGAAAGCCAGGCGGGGGTGAACTTACTTGAGATCATAGGAGATGTCGGTGGGCAGCGGACGGAGGGTGCCGAGCTGGTCCGGACTGCTGGGCCGTGCCCCCGCCCCTGGCATCCGACGACTGGGTGACTCGGGCACTCCCCCTCTCCCCTCGCCGCCCCAGCCCCCCACGTCCAGCGCGCTGAGGGAGCCTGTATTGGCCCCGCCCACGCCCCCACTCCACGTCGGCGTCAGGTCTGAAACACTCCACACCCGCTCACAACCACACCACTGGCCTCCCTGGCTCACTGGTCCGCTCCGGTGACATTAGCTCAGTCCAGGGGCGGTTCCAGGATTTACAAAATGGGGGTGCAGCTTCGAAATTTCTTAGTTCTTCCGGTGATTTTACATTATTACGGTATCAGTTTGACTACACCGTGTCGTTAATAGTGACATCAAAACTACAGTTGACTACTGAGCTGTTACTTGTTAGCTGGCAGGGGTCTGGGGGCTACAGCCCCCAGACGCTGAGAAATTTTTAAATTTTCAAAAAATTAGTTTACGTTACGTTACGGACATAAACGTGGCGTGATAATCCAGTTTCGCATTATGTTGCGTTACTGCATAGTTTTTAACATCTAGATAGATCTGTAACCGTACCCCTTCCCCACAATGTTCAAGTTCACACCTTAGTAAAAACGCAAAATCTAGCGCGAAAAAAGCTAGATTTACAGTTTCTGCATAATACAGCTGGTTGAAACATTAACCAGGTCAAGCGACTACGCCGTGGAGGAGAGACCAGTCCTGAGTCAAAGGCCCTTCCCAAACTCCAGTTACCTTCCCACAAACTTGTGGCACCCATTCACCGAGCCAGTTAGATGGAGTGCTGGGTTAACAGAAACACATGTCAGTCCTCTTCTTGCTCAAGGAGATACTGTGAAACCTAGTAGGTGGGATTTAGATTACAAGCCTTGGATTACTGAAGATACAAAGGTTAAGCCACAGTTGGACACGGGACGAGACGGGGTACCCCGCAGGGCAGAGGTCTCGCCCGCGGGGATTTAGGATTTTATACTGTACCAACTTACTTTTGGAATTTCTCGCGTTTTTTGTGCTACTCAAGCAGTAAAAAATTCACGCTATATTTTGACCGATTTCTAAGCCATATGTCGTTTTAGATGGGAAAAAATTTTCTGCTAATTGTCTTAGTTGGCAACGAAAATCTGCGGGGCGGGGCAAGATCCCCGCGGGGCGGGGCGGGGCGGGGCAGCGAAAATCCGTCCCGCGTCCAACTCTGGGTTAAGCAACAGAAGAAGTCTTCAGGTTCAGAGTTAAAGCGTGAACAAGCAAAGTCTATCATGAACACTGTTAATCCTCAAGTTAATGAGAGTCATTGCAAAACATAGGTATACAAAGCAGGGGTCGAGGGCGGCAACCCCCAGAGGATAGCGAATATTTGGTTTTTGCGAAAAATTTGTTGCATTGCGACAGGCACTTTTCGACATCTAGCTGCTGCACCCCCCTTTCCGACCAAAAGGGGGGTGCACACCCTCTGTACCCCCCCTGGAACCGACCCTGGCTCAGTCCAACACAACACAACATATTACTAATGTTCATTAGGAACACATGCAAGCATCAGTGGAGGGTTGTCGGTTAGTAAAAGCAAAGCATCCCCCCCCAATCCCCCTACCCCTCCCAGTCCCCTCAGGTCAGCGGCATGCACGTGCTGTGTGTGTGGCACTGGCAGATGGGACGATGGTGTGGGCAGAGTTGCCCAGGGCGGGTGGAGGCTTGGGGGAGAAGCCAGTTAGTAAGACAGCACAGCAGATGATGATGGGGACACAGCACAGGGCTACCACCACCACCACCACCGCAGCCCGACCTACCATTGCCGAACTTATCCCAGATATAGCTGGCGGCCCGGACCAGATTGGTGGCCAGCTGCGCCCCCCCGTCCCCCAGGGCCCGGCGGTGCTGACCCCAGACAGCCCGGCGCCTCTCCCCGCCGTATTCCCACAGGGAGCCTGAGGCGGGCGACGGCCTTCGGGACCTGGGCTGTCTGGGCGGACGGTCGTGGCTTCTGCGGCGGCGGGCGTCGTCAAGGTCGGGATCTAGGTCAGCCAAAGGTCCACACAACACTGTCACAACACAGACATTCAGTCCAGCACAAAAGCCACACTACTGTAAAGCCATCCGTCTTCTCAACAATTACAGTCTGCACAACAGAGAGAGAGAGTTCAACAGCCACACTAGCAGAGCAGCGACAGTTAGCTAGGGACAGGTATCGGTCCATTTCATGAAAGGGATTCATCCCAAAGGTAATATTCTGCTTACAACTTATGCAGCAGATCAAATTCATACTAATAGACAAAATTTTTGGCCGCATACTGGACGAGGGGGTGGGTTTAAAGACTGCACATGAGACCTATGACTCAAGACTTATGAAATGGCCCAGTACCGCTCCCAAGACAGACAGGCTGTGGACACATACTCTCGAGGCGTCGTCTGAGAATCAGCCAGGCAATACCTGAATTACATGGCTCTGTTAGAACGCGTCCATTTCACTCCACCTCGTACACCCTCAGTCCAGCACAGCACCCCAGTCTACCATTGGTTTCGCCCCCCCTTCCACGCTTTGCATTGGTAACTGGGGCCTGGGCTACATGTTTGCTGGGGCATCCACGGGGTTTGCTGTCAGACTCATGGGCAAAGTACAGCCTAACTTAACCTGGCTTACAATTGGATGGAGACAGGGGCAGTGTTTAATACGGGGTGGGGGTTGATTTCGGTACAAGGGCAAGCAAAATTAGAGCCACGGTACAAGAACAAGTTAAATTTATATCAAATTTGCTCATAAATATGGGCGTTTCTATCAAATGTATACGATTTTTACCTATATTTAGGCCAAACTTATAACAAATCGCTAATTATTAGCTAAAACACTGTCATTTTTTGTCTGACTTGGTGCAAGGGCACTCAAAATGTTGGTAAAGGACCCCCAAGATTAAAGCCCCGTTCCTGTGTCAACGTATGGAGAAGGTTTAAAAACGACTAAAAAACAACCTTTGTGTACATTTACTACTGGTTATCGTGTTTTGTCTGAACACTCTGTAAAACAATCGTTAGTCCATACCATCGATGGGCGTGGACTGTGGGGGCCGTGGGGAGGGGAGCAAATGACATAATGGCCACAACAGAACCCGCTAATGTAGAGCTTTGCCGCTAATGTTGTGGCAGTGAAGCAGTGTGGGTTGGTGTGAGTGATTACCGTGGTTGGTGCTGAGCAGCGAGGTGGCAGCATTGAGAGGTCGCGAGGACTCGGGGCACTTCTCCTTCTGCTGCTGTTCCAGGAGGTGCGACCACAGCGCGGACTTGCCCTCAACACACACACACACACACTCTACCCTTCATCCACGCTCAAACTGACGCTTCACTGTTAACCAAAACCTAGTGAGTCTCCAAGCTGTTCATTACCAGGCATACTTTTGGACAAGAAGCAGCAGCGGACGTAGTGAATAGTAATCACTTATATTTCATCAGCAGTAAAAACTAATTCAATTCATCAAATAAGCCATCATTTTTTAGTAAAGTTAATTTGGGACGTCAGCATGGCTTCCCTTCTTTGGCAAAAAATTGAAGTGTCACGCTTTACCATACTGTTTAGAGTAAATAATGCAAACGTTTTGAGAAAAAAACAACACCGCAACAACTTATAGAAAATATGGCAAAGGGACATACAAATATAAACTTCAGAATCCCACCAATGTTGAAAGAAAGAGGAGGCCCCAATTTAGAAAGAATGAAAGAAATGGAGCGCCGGGAATCGAACCCGGGCCGCCTGCTTCGAAGACACGCATGCTACCACTACACCACAGCCCCCGAGTCTCATAGGCCCTAATTCTCATTTACAACACCACTATGGGTTATTTTGTTTTAGCATCCTGTTGTAAATGTCACCCTCCTGGCATTGGTTTGGTGGAGAGCGGGTTGCGTTGTGGCTGACCTGTTTTTTTGCGAGCCCGTGGGCCCAGATGCGCTCGAGCAGGTCGCAGAAGCTGGCGACCAGGGTGTTCTCCTCCACGCCTGTGATGCCCAGGTCCGTGTGCCCCAGGTCCACCGCCTCGCGCCCCAGCTTCTCCACCAGCATACGCTTCGTCTAAAACAACAACCACCACTGCTTCCTCATCATGTGTTAGTTAATTTAGTATGCAGGCCAAGTGTTAATCTTACGTATACTATGGATTAGACCCAATTCATACTTGTCCTTGTCCCTACCGTTTTGTCGCTAAGCGATTCCAAGGATAGGAAAGAGTCACTTGCAGATTGTGAATACAAAAGTTAAACGAAACGCTTATGTCAATTCTTCAAAGCAGCTGACCAAAATTAGTCCCTGTGCCTGTCTCCTAAAAGACAAGTATTAACAGGGCGTTAGAGTGCATTGCAACTTCTGCCAGACCTTGCTCAAACACTGGCCACCAAATTATGGCTTTTCTTACATGCAAAAAATGCATTTTCACCTAAAAATGCTAAAATATACTTACACAACTAACCCTTAATTTACACAATGCAATTATTTTGGAAAATAAAACCCTGCAGAAAAATGCAGCCTAGCTAGTTAAAGATATATAAGACAAGTTTGCTGGAAATAGAAAACTGATTTTATTGAAGTCGATGGACAAGAACGAGATCAAGGAAGACTTGTCCGCGGACTTTAACAAAACCAATGTTTCCTACTCGTAGCGAACTTGACCCATAGCTGACCCTGGCCTTGGTCTCCCGCAGCAGCTGCTCCACGAACTTCCAGTTGGTCTGGGCGATGTGGGCGGGCGTCGCCTCCAACTCCATGCCCGGGTGGTATGAGTTCCGGAACGAGCTCTTCTGCCCACTTTTTTCCCTCTACAACGCAATACGTGACACCAAGAGTACATAATAGGGAACCCTATATTTTTACAGCGTGTTTGGCGTCCTTGCCTTACTTACTAATTAACTTTGCTTCCTAGTACTTTGTTTATTTTGTACTTTGAATGTTATACTGATTGCTGTGTGAGTGTGATCACTTTTACACGGCGGCCATGCGTACACATTTTTCTTTTGAATGCGAGTATTTGCAAAAATATAATAGATTCCTACCTCGAACTACGCCTAACTTTTTATATGTGTTTCTGACCTACCCGACGTACTAGACTTGTAATTAGTACTAATGAGTCTGATCACTAATATTGTAGCGATAAAAACTTATGAACGGCTCATTAGAACTAATAAATATACTATTAATTGCTAATTACGTGGGCCGCCCCCGCCGTTGCCAACCCAATATTTTTGTATAGTCGCACACTCGCACCTAACTCAGCTCGTATTCGTGGTCTGTTGGTGGGCATTGTTGCGTATGTGTGTGTCATCAGGAGTACATAATAGGGAAGAGTATGACACTCTTCCATATCCTAGCTAATCGGCCGGAACGATGCTCCTGCCGAAATAGCCCTTTTACGATTTGATTTCCGGGGGGCTACCTTCCTTCGAATCAGGACATGTCTTGATTTCATGGAGGGACCCCCCTCAAATCCCGGAAACTCGGAAGTGTCTCGATTTCAGGGGGGGTACCCCCCTCGTTTCAGCACGTCACCAGCATGAACTCTGTGGTGAATCTGGCGGTGTGCTGAAACGAGGGGGGTACCCCCCCCTGAAATCAAGACTTCCGGGATTTGAGGGGGGGCCCCCTGAAATCAAGACATGTCCTGATTCGAGCGAGGGGGTACCCCCCCCCCTGAAATCAAGGCGTAAAAGGGCTATTTCGGCCGGAGCATTGTTCCGGCCGATTACCTAGGATAGGGAAGAGTGTCATACTCTTCCCTATTATGTACTCCTGATGACACACACATACGCAGCAACGCCCACCAACAGACCACGAATACGAGCTGAGTTGGGTGCGAGTGTGCGACTATACAAAAATATTGGGTTGGCAACGGCGGGGGCGGCCCACGTAATTAGCAATTAATAGTATATTTATTAGTTCTAATGAGCCGTTCATAAGTTTTTATAGCTACAATATTAGTGATCAGACTCATTAGTACTAATCACAAGTCTAGTACGTCGGGTAGGTCAGAAACACATATAAAAAGTTAGGCGTAGTTCGAGGTAGGAATCTATTATAAATTATAATTTTGCAAATACTCGCATTCAAAAGAAAAATGTGTACGCATGGGCGCCGTGTAAAAGTGATCACACTC
Organism: Trissonchulus sp. WLG1_4; assembly: GCA_030248245.1. Taxonomy (NCBI): domain Eukaryota; kingdom Metazoa; phylum Nematoda; class Enoplea; order Enoplida; family Ironidae; genus Trissonchulus; species Trissonchulus sp. WLG1_4. The sequence goes on from JASANF010006215.1 coordinate 39,187, forward strand.
ACACAGCAATCAGTATAACATTCAAAGTACAAAATAAACAAGTACTAGGAAGCAAAGTTAATTAGTAAGTAAGGCAAGGACGCCAAACACGCTGTAACAAAGTACCAATAAATGATTAATTGGTCGCCGAATTAATGACAACTAGTCGGGTGGCTACAACGGGTTGCCGACAGTGGGTAGAGGATCCTCTATTCTAGGCAGAGGACCCTCTAATCTAGGCAGGGACCCTCTATTAGTGTTCAGGAGCTCAAATTAATTACCTTTAGAAACATCAAACTCTCAATTTCGAAAATTTGACCCCTTTGGCCCCCTGGGGTATGGTACCCTAGCGAGGGGGGCTTGGCGGGCTCCACGAGGGTTCTAGGCAAAAATGGACGACGCATTCGTGTTCAGGAGGCCAAATTACCCCTAGAAACATCAAAATCTCAATTTAGAAAAATTGACCCATAGGACACTTGGACCCACTAGGGGGGGGTACCCTGAGGGGTTATAGGGGGGTCCAGAGGGGTCCTAGGCAAAAGTAAACCTTGGATTCGTGTTCAGGGGCCCAAATTACCCCTAGAAACGTCAAAATCTCAATTTCGAAAATTTGACCCCTGAATACCCCCCATTTTGAGGGTCACGTGACCCGGCCCCCGAGGGGTCACGGGGTCACCAAGGTGGGGGGCACAATCACTCAATGGGGGGACCCTTCCACCAAAGTTTGGTTCATATCCATAAAGTATTACATCAAAAAAAGCAGTTGCAAAAAATGGTCACTAATTAATATATATATATACTATCCTATTAATAATGATAATGGAAGCATCGACTAGCTGTACCCTGAATCTGATCGTACCAGATGTGCTATCTAGACGTTTACGTTTCGATTAGCGTGCAGCCTCCAGGTTCTCAAGTTATACGCCACGTAAGACGTAGTTATTTGTTTGTTGCTATAAGCAACGTTTAATACATTAATAATGAAAACCCAATGCATAGTATCGGCTTCATCCAACAGTCAATAAGAAGCGCCATTACTTTTTATTTTTGTAATTTACAGTCTGTATGATTTTTAAGGAACGTAAATTGGAGTTATTTTTACTCCGCAAATCCTCCGCGACAGACCACTTTAGTAGTTAGTCAATTTTGAAAATTAACCAGAAAAACTAAAATAACTTTTGCTATGAACGTCCCAGAAACATAAGAATGATATCACTGGATAGACAATTTTTAGCGCTTTCCAGTGAAATGTCACATGACTGCGCCACTTTCTGAAAATGGGTCTAAAATCGAAATGAAAAAAATATGGCGTCCGTTCACCGTTACTTCACAGGGTCATGTGACCCATCATTTGAAAGTTCTATTAATTTGCTGACGAATGACGCTTAAGCTATTACTGTACCCCCACTGTATCAAAAGTTATGCCCCCCAAAAACTTTTACTAAAAAGGGCTGACTATAGAGATCACACCATATGGGATCAAATCTCCATGGAAATGCATTTGGGCTAAAATTTTGAAATTTTCTGCAAATTTTAAAATGTAAAATAAAATAGACTCGCTTGAATAAGTCTGATCTGGTCGAACTAGTCTAAACTAGACGCACTAGACTTGTATTATTAATAATATTAATAATAACAGACATTTAAGATACAAAAGGGTTGCCTTTGCTTCGTAATTGGTCGGCAACCCAAAAAAGACATTTATTAGTAATTTTAGGAAGCTGGAACGTTCATTACTGCTAATAATTAGAAACTCATGCAATAATGAATAACGAATAATAATTAGTCGTTAGATCATTAGTTATGCAACGCCAATATTGTAACTAATGAACTAGTTAATAGTTGTATATTAACACCAAACCAATATGTGCTAATTTACTTTTATGAAACAGGGCCCAGAACACTACAGTGTAGAGAACTCTGTGGGGCAAAGTCTAATGGGAATCGATAACAAACTTAATTTTTAATGAAAACCCGTCACTTAGGGTCTTATCCAAAATTGGATTTATCGGATTAGATTTAACTTTATTTTGTTAATAACGCAGCGTCAAGTGCACGTAATTGGCTGAAACTTGGCACAATTCTAGATAATCCATGTGAGACGTGTAAGGCAACATTTCAGCCGGATATTTTAATTTTCTGCTTTGTTATTCGCAAAATAGATTTAAATCTAATCCTTTAAATCCAATTTTGGATAAGGCCCTTAGAAAGGGAATGGGAGTACCGCCCCACAGCTACTGTGCAACGCCACACTACGCCACGCAACACAGGCACACGCACACACACGCCTCACGTGCCGAGGAAATCCCAGTGCCGGCCATGCAATCATGCCCGCTTGCAACAGTGCGCCCACTTTTTTCACTTTTCAACAAACCAGTTCACACATTCAATATATACAAATGCATTAACTGTTATTAAGTTTTGATAATATGATTGACAACTCCCATAACTCAGCACAAAACTTTACATTGATAAACAGTCAGAAATCCAGATTTCATGATTGCCTGGCTCTGTTTCTGAATCGTACTAAAGCTCATATTAGTGATTGTTAGTAGAGTTGAACGAATCTTGTCGATTCAAGTTAGATAGTACAGGGTGGGATGCCAGAAGTGATGCGGACTGCTTGCAAGCCTTAAGCCTAGTTCATAGTAGTGCGGAAATGTCCGTAGTTGTCCGTGTCCGTGTACGGAAGGTTGTCCGTAACATTTGTCCGTGTCCGTGTCCGTAAGCAGCATTAATTGATACTTCTAGGGACACTCTACGAACAGTGCGTATGTATATAAAATAACGCCTACACATTCTGCAGAGTACCAAGTGTATTAGAATGCAATATGCAAGCTTCAAAAATTCAATAAAAACATTCTAAGCACACTAAAATGAAGCTGCTGAGCTGAAATTACTAGAAATTTAACATTATTTTACTATGCGCGGAGGAATTTTAATATCTACACGCACCTACACGTGACTATAAAGGCTATAATCTGATTGGCTAATTTCTTACGGACACGGACAAAAGTTGAACTGAATTCAACTTGACTTCCGGACATCCGGACAGCCTTGACGGACACTCACGGACAAGTTCTTACGGACATCCGGACGACTGTGAATCAAACAACTCTTACGGACTCGGACACGGACAGCCCTTACGGACAACTATGAACCGGGCTTTACGGTTAACGACAGTGTTTTCATGCTGGTCTCAAAGGTTTTGCAAAAAGGGTAATAACTGTGTTCATAACCTTAACTACCGTCGTCATAGAAAGCTAATTGGGCAACATGTGAAGAAGCGGGCAAAGCTACGGAAAATGGGGAACGGGGGCTCAACTGGCCAACAAGATGGCACCACAAAAGCAGCACTGGACAAGACTGGCTGACGAAGGGGCGGGCGCGGGAAAACAGGGCTGACCTACCAGATACTTGCTGGCCATCCAGGCTTCCTCGTTGCACGACTACAAATCAAACACTACACAACTGGCGAGTGGGAGTGCAACTGCTGAGAGAAATCTGGTCCGTCAAAGCAGTGACGGGAATAACATAATATTGTGTTAAAAAAACTTAACAAAAAGCACAAACAACCATGATCCAAAACAATGTTTGTTTTGCACAGAGCCACAGGAAAACAGACTTAGCTCAGACCACAAAAATAAGGCGGTAGGGGGTCTAGTAGTTAAGGAATCTTACTACCGCAACCGCTGCATATGCATTGTATCCAGCGTGGCATTACTGCTGCGTCTGCATTGTATCCAGCGTGGCGGTGGCACTAACGTTGCGTTTGCTTCGTATCCAGCGCGCACCTACCGCTGCCCCTGCTTCGTAACCAGCTCCAGAGGAGCACGGTTTAGTGCACTGGTTCGGAGTTCTTCGTTTGCTAATGTGGTTTTGCCTTCGTATCTTTAAGATTTCTCTCGTAGTCATTTATGAAGACTTGGAGTTTGGAGAGATCCGACCAATAGCGTATCCAGAAGGAGGAATGGGGAGAATCGGTTTTCCGTCCTCGTCATTAGCCAGCCCTACCAGGGGCCGTATTCTCAAAATTACCCGCAGGTAAAGTTAGGCTAACTTTACCCACAGGTAAGGTGAAGGTAAAGTTAATTCTGTGGGTAAAGGTAAAGTTAAAATTGAAAACAAGGTTAACATCAACCATTGAGGTTAAAAATTTGCACAATACATTAACTTTAGGTGAAAAACAAGAAAAACCACTTTTCTTGCCCGAATATTAAAGATAACCTCAGCTATCACGCTGGCTTTAGTCACTGTTTGAGAATACAATTTTACCTTCACCTTACCCATTAGAGTTCGCAATCGGGTCGGGTCGGGTCGGGTTGGGCCTGTACGGGTCGGGTCGGGTTGAGATTTTCCGACCCGCGGGTTTAGCGGGTCAGTTCGGGTCAAAAATCTTGGGTGAAAATCCTAAATTTTTCGTTGAATTTTGCCGGTTTGACCATTTTCTCAGGCTAATGGACTCGTGGTAGAATGACTACAGGACTGAAGATTCACAGACCGTATCACCTACATATCACGAAAAACTAATAACAAAAACTTCACACGAAAATTTTGTGTTTAAGAGTTTTTATAGCAGCTTAACGAGAAATCGGGTTGGTTCGGGTCGGGTCGGGTCGGGTCGGGTTGGAATCTATCTCGGGTCGGGTCGGGTCGGGTCGTAAAACTTCGACCCGTTGCGAACTCTATTACCCATGGGTAAAGTTAGCCTAACTTTACCTGCAAGTAATTTTGACAATACGGCCCCTGATGAAATTATGGGGGGGAGAGGACGTCGCCTTGTTTGACGGCCGATCTGACTTCAAATTTTCTTTTTAGTTGTTAATAGACTTTAACTCGGCAGATAGAATCGTCATACATGTGGCATATCATGTCGACAATTTCTGGACCCCCCCAACACCCCCCCCCCCCAGTATATATACCATGCCGCATGGGACCGAAGGGGTCAAATTTTCGGAATTGCAAATTTGATGTTTCTAGGGGTAGATGGAACTCTAGAACACGAATAGAGGGTCTCTAATTGGTCGGCAACCCGTTGTGGCCACTTGACTAGTGTTGTTCACGAGATCCCTCTTCTAAATGATCCATGATTCTTCAAAATAATCAGTGAGATTTCTCCGGCTAATGGCAGTATGGAGATGGCGCGGTAGTTTCCACAGGCGTGAGTTTTCTTTTTTGAACCATGGGATAACAATTCCTTTTCCATAAGCTATTGTAGAAAAGACTGGCGGGATATTGTGCCAGTTTTAAGCATAAACAAAGTTGAGGAATGTAAGCCCACGTCCACACGGATAAGTCCATAAAGAGGTTCGCACTGGCAGTAAATTTGTACAGTACTAATCAGCAGTGGCGTACCCAGAAAAAAATTTCGGGGGGGGGGAATGACTTTTCGATTTTTTGTAATGGGTTAAAATGCACTTTTTAGCAATTTTAACACTTTTAAAATGCCTTACAAACGCAAGATTACTAAACCACAAGGCTGCAGGGGTCTGGGGGCGGCAGCCCCCAGAAAAAAATAGGGAAAATTTTCGATTTCTTGGCCAAATTCTGTCAATCGGAGGCGTATCAGAAAGTTTTTCCGGCCAGACTATAAAAACCAAAGGACACAAGGTTGCAGGGGTCTGGGGGCGGCAGCCCCCAGAAAAAAAATGGCGATTTTTCCAATTTTTAGACCGAATTTGGTCAACTGGAGACGTATCAGAAATTTTTCCGACAAAATTTAAAACAAAAGATGGGAGTGTCATATCAGACGGTGTATTCCACAAGTAAAAGTAGCATAATATACTCGTGTAGACATGCACATGCAGCATAATGTAGTTGTGTATACATGCATAGGCTTTGATGAAAGATAATAACAAGGAATAATAAGCCACAGAGCTGCAGGGGTCTGGGGGCGGCAGCCCCCAGGAAAAAATTTTCAATTTTTAGGCCAAATTTAGTCCATTGGAGACGTATCAGAAAATTTTTCCGGCCGGACCATAAAAACCAAAGGGGGGACCCTTGTGTAAAAAATCACTGGGGAAAAATTTCGGGGGGGGGAATTCCCCCCATTCCCCCCCCCCCTGGGTACGCCCTTGCTAATCAGTGAGGACAGGGCGACTAAACAACACAACATTTCTGTAGTGCTTGGAGTGTGCCACAGAGACCTGTCCAGTGTGTCCGCCGATTACTACACGGCATAGGTTCGCCTGGCTGCCAAACTGCCAAATGCAGGCCTAGGTTACCATCACTGACAAAGCATAAACAAAATGGGGTTAACAATTGAATTGGGTGAGACTGACAGGAAAGCTGCCAGTTGCTGCCGTGGCTGAGTGAAACCAAACTCACCTCACTGCGTTCGATGAGCTCCCCGTGGCGATTGAGGCGGCGTTGAGCGTGCTTCTGCTTCCAGGGACTGCGGTGCACTCTGAAACAGCACCAACAACAAACACCTCAATCAGCCCGCGCATTTGCCAATATATCAAAAAAGTTTAGCTGAGCAATTTCGGTTTTTACCTGCTGTTATTTACTAAGTATCACCAAGTTACCATTATCCTCTAGCGGGTTGCCAACATGAATATAAAACTAAAATCAAACCTGAGTGTTTCGTCAAGAGACGTTCGCAATCACAAAAAAAATTGGAAATCGCAACATTGTGATAAACAAATAACACCGAAGAGAACCCGCTGGAGTACCGTTATTTTAATACAGTTATGGGGTTTTTAAGGGTTTCACACCATAGAACACTGTTATCGTAATTAGATCGTAACTACTTAATGCATCTTCCTTATCATCTTTTAAAAATCCATAATGTAGCATCGATTTATCGTCAATCTTAACGGCAGCGCTTTAGTAGCCGGATAATCGGATTCGGCACAGCCCGTGCCCGCAACAAGTGTCTCTATATAACCATAAAACATTATTTTTGTATTTTTTGTAGTTGATTCAACAGTTTCTCGCTTTATGTTAATCTGTTGAAGGTGCGTTTCTACCTTGTCTAGCGAACTGGTGCATTGAAGTATCCATTTACCTGGCTGGATCTGACTGCTACAGAAGCTGAAGCTACTTTCAAAATTTATGCAACTGTCAGTCTTTCGTGACTTTCAGCACCCAAGTTTTTTGGTTGCAACTTCGCATACTACAGTCACGTTTATTTCAACATGTAGTAAATTTAAGCAAGCTTAAAAAATGGCTAAAAAATTTGGACTCGATTGTAAGAATTGAGGAGTAATATTAGGGTTGGTTGCAAAAAGCCAAGTGCACAGCTGACGTTGGCAACACAATGAGAAGCATACATGCTGGGTTTTTTAGGCCATAGCTAAGGCCATGGCCTAAATTTTGTCAGCGATTGAGGCCAGCTGGCCTAAACTTTTTCAGCTGCGGACGGAGAAAAAAATTCCGATACGTCTCCAATTGACCAAATTTGGCCTAAAAATCAAAAATTTTCCCCAATTTATTTTCTGAGGGCTGCCGCCCCCAGACCCCAGCGACTCTGTGGCTTATATACTATATCTTGTTACTGTCTTTCATCAAAGCCTATGCGTCTATAAACAAGTACATTATGCTGCATTTACATAATTACATGAGTATATTATGCTACATTTACTTGTGTAATAGACTGTCTGATGTGACGTTCCCATCTTTTGTGTCAATTTTTGTCAGAAAAAATTTCTGATACGCCTCCAGTTGACCAAATTTGGGCTAAAAATTGGAAAAGTCGCCAATTTTCTTCTGGGGGCTGCCGTCCCCAGACCCCTGCAGCGGTGCGTTTTAGTAGTCTTACGTTTGTAAGGCGTGTTAAAATTGCTAAAATGCGCCTTTTAACCAACCCATTACAAAAATTTGAGATCATTCTCCCAGAAATTTTTTTATGGATACGCCACTGTGACTGTAATGTATAGTTTGTATATACAGCTGTTTTATGGTAGAAAAAATGTAATTTCTGTTGAATTTAGGGTCCGTAATAGAAAAAAAATCTTGTGGATCCTCCCAATCCGCCAGCCGCTGTGTAATTTTTGGTGGTTTGAGTTGAGCTCCAAAAAACTTTAGATGCCGCTCTTTTAACAAAAAAGTATTGTTTTTGATTGAACGACTATGCTAATATGCATGTGTCGTTTTTGTGTTAAAATTGCTGTTGAATGCATTTGAACAAGTTAAAATTCTAAAAGTAGATTCCCTCCAAAATTTGTTTCTGGCTACACCACAACACAATATACTATGCTCATTTTTGTAAATAATTTTTGCGAAAACGCAAAAATGAGTTGGCCTAAGCTTTTTGTCAATTGGCCTAAAAAAATTTTGTACCTGAGGCAGTGTTTTTTTTCGTCAAAAATTTTGCGTCGTCTGACGCACATGCCCGAATTTTTTTGCGTCATTTTGAAAAAAAAGTGCGCAGGGCGGTTATAATGCTATCTAAGCGCATGTTTTAGGTGAAAATCACTTTATTATGGCACTGGCCGTCCACAATTACGATTTTGGGGTTTAAAAAATTTTTCTGAAATAATTTTCATTTCTACCATTAAGCAGTGGCGTACCTCGAAAGAAATTTCGGGGGAATGGCTTTTTGATTTTTTGTAATGGGTTAAAATGCACTATTTTCAATATTAACATAAAAATGTGAATTGAAAATGAAAGACCACGTTGCCAGAAGTTGCAGGGGTCTGGGGGCGCCAGCCCCCAGGAAAAAATTGGGAAATTTTTTTTATTTTCAGGCCAAATTTGAGCAATTGGAAACGTATCGGAAAATTTTTTTGACTAGACAATAAAAGCAAAAGGGAGAACCCTTGTGTAAAAATTCACTTGGAAAAAATTTCGGGAGGGGGGGCAATTCCGCCCATCTACCCTTCCCTGGGTACGCCATTGCCTTGCCCATTTAAAAGTGTGCGAAAGCTGAGCTTAACTCATAAATTCTAGTTTCTGAGAGTCGGGGATTTGGACTTTGAATAACTATGGACCTGGCCGTGGTGTCTCAGCATATATAAATTTTTGTTTTATTCGATACGCTTCACAGTGCTGTATCCAATAGGGACTTAAATATCACGTCAATGTCGGTATGTTGTTGAGAAGCTAAGCAGAGTTTTGAATTTTAGCAGGCTGAAAAAGACTACAAGGATGCAATTTTGCTTGAAAAAGTACAAAACGGGAACTGCAGTAGTTGCAGGGGTCTGGGGGCGGCAGCCCCCAGAAGCCAAGTATCTGGTGTTTTGAGACTTAACTCAGTTCCTCTGGAGACGGCATCATTACGCCAAATTAGGTTGGCAGGAACTGAACTATTAATATTAACACTGTAAACACGCAGCTAGTTTCAGCAGATATATATATAATAGAATTCTCCTATTCCAAACTTTGATACTGGCGCGGCAATAATCTAAATATATACCTATTGGCATTAATTGACGCTTTTAAGAAACTTGCTGTTGCTGGGTGTGGCATGCTTCGACACGATTTTTTCTAATCATAATCTTATCATAATAGATTGTAAACTGTCATTGAAACCAGTTGTAGCTGTTTAGATCAAGCTTGAAATGTTAGACACATCAGAAAATTTTACAAATTTGATGGTTTTGACGCAATTTTGGAAAATTCTTCAAATTTTTCGCGGTGAAAATGCTATTTTCGGCACTTTTTGGCCAAATTAGCTATGACATCTTTCAGCTTCAGCCGAAAAAAAGTGCGCCACGGGACGCACATGGCCGAAAAAAAGTGCGAAATTTCAGAAAAAAAGTGCGGCGTTTCGCACTTTTTGACGCATAAAAAAACACTGACCTGAGGCCAAGTGGCCTAAACTTTTCAGACAAAAAAAAACCCTGCATACATGTATGACGGGGAGATGGTTGGGGGACCCCCCCAAATCGAGAAGCCGGGGGGAGGGTCTCCAAAATTCACTAAAAATGGCCCATTTTTGCGAATTTTTTACAACATTTAAAGTCAAAGTCAAAGTTCATTTAGCGACAAATTGTTTCATGAAAAAAATATAAGTATAAACAACAAAAAGGAATAAACTAAAGAAACAAACACAAAGCAGCAAAGGTAAACAAGCATAACTTTATAGAGACTGAAACTGAGGCAGGTAGGAGAAACTTTAGTGTCGCACGGAAGAGCAAAGCTTTGAAGAAAGCCATTCACCGCCCTCGCCCTCCAATTTTTTTTCAAAGTCAAAGTTTATTTAGCGACAAATTGTATCATGATAAAAATATAAATATAAACAACTAAAAGGAATAAACTAAAGAAACAAAAAAGTAGATTTAGGACAAAAAAAGTAACGGTAAGGTAACGCCTGGACTTAACGACCGGCTGATCTAGCCTTGGGGCTCGGTGCTCATCTCCGTTTAGTGGCCTGGAGCGCCAGGGGTGGGCGAGGATTTAGGGTATTTTTGGTCGATCAGGGGCGAGGGTTCCAAAAACTTGGCCGGAGAGGCGCCCCCAAAATTTAGACTCCGTTACATGTATGATGAGAAGTGTGTGAGAATCGTGACTTACGGTGGTGTGGCTGTTGGCTGGGTGCCGGAGGTAGAGGGGGGCTCGAGCAGGGCCGGCTGGAAGAGGGGGAAATGGCCGGGGCGGTGCGGGGCGAGCGGGGGACAGGACTGCGGGCCAGGCAAGGGCGCGGGGGGCGGCACCATGTAGTCCACGCTCTCCTCGCGTCCACTGATCATGCTCTCTGCAACACACCCACACACTCACACACACACACACACAACCGTCACGGAGCACGCTAGTCCCTGTCCACAGCTGACAGTACGCTCACCTTTTCCCCAGCGTAGGACTTTTGGCGGTGGAGCCATTGGCCGGAAGTGCCTGCTCTCTGCCCCCGGGCCCGAACAACCACAGCCCACCACAGTTAACCCTTGGTACTCTCCATTCGGGTTTTCCGTTGAGGTTCAGCTGAGTCGGCCCGAATGATCTGAATCCTCTACCCAACTGTCGGCATAGAAACAAACCCAGAGCCAATCGGGTCCCGAATAACGTTCTCACAGTGCGATTCAAAGTTTATTGTGTGGCAACTGGTGCCATTTTAATAAACGCATTAATTCCTCGAAGCTTGGAGTTTACTTTTCAACAGAACGGACCTGAAGCCAGCTACAGTGCCACACATCGCGGTCAGTGCTGTGACTTGTGAGCTTACCCGTGGCCTCGAACGAGGGACAGTTTTCATAGGTGGGCGTGCGGACTGTGGTGTCCTCGCCGTATCGCCTGCGCAGTTCCAGAATCCGATTGTCCAACAGCTGCAACAAACACAAACCAACCAATACACCCTCCTGTCCTCTCCACATGGCCTTTACTCTTTTAACATCGCTACTTCAACAACTTTCTTACAGCTTACGCTTGATCCGGGGTTGGCATTTTTCCAGCAAAAATCTGGCCAAATATTTTAAAAAGTAATATAAGTTAGGAGCACAAACTGAGGGCGTTAGCCTCTAGTGGTGGCTGGCTGGCTGAATAGAGTGAAGACTACCGTGATGTTGGGATCGGGCTCGGCCGTGAGCCACCTGGACACGATCTTGGCGTCCACGAAGGAGGTGAACATCTGGGTCTCCAGGAAGGCGGCCAGGAAGGGCAGGTGGGCCTGGGGCTGGTCGGACAGGAACGAAGCCTTGTCAAAGTTCTGCATGAACTCGCGGCTGCTCAGGAAAGTGTCCAGGTCTGGGTAGGAGCCGATGATGAAGTGGTCGTAGGCGTACAGCAGGCAGCTGAACCGGTTGAAGAAGACCTCGCGGATGGCGCAGTTGAGGCGGGCCGTGCCGAAGTAGGCCTAAACACAAACCACCATCCAGCTGCCCACTCCCCTCACCCCCTACCCCCCTCCCGCTCCATCCTCCTCCCCCATCCCCCCCGCTTGGTTGAAAAAGACCGTATATAGTACCTGACAGGGAGCAGAGTGGCTGAAGGTAGCCCCATAGTGCAGCTCCTGCTCCAGGTGGTCCACGTGGACGGCCACTCCGGCCCGCTTGGCAATGGCGGTCACCCTGGCCAGGGACTCGCTCTGATGCAGGACCTGCAGGGGCAGCGACGGAGGGGGCTCGTCCATCGAAAGACTCACCAACTCCTCCTTCTCCCCAGCCCCTGCGCCCCCGCCCCCCCTCGCTCCTGGCCCTGGCTCTTGCAGTCCCGCTTTCACCATCATCTCCACTAGCGCATCTTCGTCTAGACTTCGCGACAGGCGTTTGTCCTAAACAAATCAAACACACAACTTTTTAATGCTCTAATCAACTAGTTAAGCAAAAAAACTACTGAAAGCAAGACAGTAATGGTCAGTATGACCATATGGTGGTCCACAAAGGTTTACCGACCCATTAAGGGACTCTATTCTACGCAAAGGACCAACCACTCTAGGCAAAGGACCCTTTATATCACGCAGAGGACCCTCACGTACACACTCAGATATCATTGTTACCACACATGAGTTTCAGAGAACACTCTGTGGACCGAAGACGATCGCGTCCGACCGCAGCAACGGGAAGGTCACGTGGCCCATGGAAGGGATCCCCTACCAAACGATCGTTAATCTACCAACACCGCCAACGGAACCGGTGAACCGGGAACGGAAATGAAATCGGCAGCCGGTCGGAGGTACCCACTACCCAGCCCCCCTTCCCGGCCGACATGTGCCTGCGGCTGGACACCGGCGAAATCTGCGTAAGGTGGTAGTAACGATTTCGAGTCCATACATGGGCGTGAGGGGGTTTACACCCCCCCAGAAGGCATCGTCACCCCCCCCCCCCCCCAGACAGGTGCTTCACCCCCCCAGAATGTTTTGAAGGTAGCTCACGAAGCAAAAATCGGTGACTCACGAAGCGAAACTGGTGGCTCACGAAGGAAAAATGGTGGACGGAAAACTTGCTCCGCACCCCCCCCCAAATCCGTAACTGCCCACGTATGATTTCGACGATATGACTTTGAAGCAAGTTTTTGCAGAGATTTTTTAAACTCACAGCAAAGAAGTAATACTTTTCGTATACTAAACAAAAATTGTGATGTTTTTTTAATTTTTTGAAATTGTTAGTTTAAAACTAGCTACTACGTTGGTCTACGAAACACTAAGACAACGTGGTAGCTAGTCTTAACCTGCACATTTTTTAATAAATCAAGCTTTATGTTGTGTACATTTTGATCTAGTTTCATGAAAATATAGGTACTTTGCTACTACTTTACTAGTCGCTTCAAAAAGGAGCTGTCACTGAAACCTAATGTCAGAGATCGTTGTTACTACCACCTTAACACAGCTTTCATACTAATAACAATCCTGCACCAGTGTGACGATACTCACTCCAATCTAGGCCCAACAGAGGACCTGTGATCCGCGTGCTCCCGACCTGCAGCCCGACTACGCTGGTTAAGAATTTGAGCTTTAAATATTTTAACTTTGGTATACTTTGACACACTTACTTTGGCACACTTTGGTGTATTGCCGGTAACGGTACCTAACATCTGGATCTACTACCGTAGGCGGGCTGCGAGTACCGTAACCCTACTATGCTGTGCATTGCATAAGTTGCTCACAAAGCCATTGTATAACTGATGGGGGAGTGACTTACATGCCAGTCACTGCGTCTGCCCCTGGGCTGGTGCGCCTGCGACTGGGCGGCGTACTTGTCCATCATGAGCACAATCTCCTGCGTCAGCTCGGCGCGGTCGGGCAGCACGGGCAAGTCCTCGGGCAGCTCCACCTGCATCTCGTCGATGTCCACCACACAGATGTTCGACTGGCACACAAACACACAACCATCACCATGACCACACACTCTCCACCATACATGTAACGGGGTCCACATTTTGGGGGGCCTCCCCCTTTGATCGACCAAAATACCCCAAGTCTCCAAGTTTTGCGAAATTTTGTAAAATTTTCCTAAAAAGTGCCATTTTCACTAAATTTTTCCAGAGTTTTGGGATCCTCCCCCCGGCCCCCCATCCGCCACCTCATGTGTGCTCCACACTCTCCACGCTGCCAACTCAATGCACATCATAAAAGTTCACATACCAAACCTGCGTCATCTTTTACAACTGCAAACTATATCAAGAACGCTAAGATGCAAAAGGTCAACCTGCTACTCAAATAGTTACCCAATGTGCTACTAACAACACAAATTTAAGTTGAAATGAATTTTGCATATGAGATTTGCAATATATAATTGTTTTCATTGTATAACTCAGTCTTGTTTGCAAACTATATCGTACAACAGGTTATATAGTACCTGTAAAATGTGTTGAGGAATAGAATGCTCGTAGTGCATGCCCATAATGAACGGAAGAGGGGCCTCCAAAAAGAGGGTCTGAGAGTAGGGCACGATAGGGACGTAGACGTGCTCCCAGCGAAAGGGGAAAAGCAGCACGCGCAGACACTCCGCCAGCAACATCAGGCGCTGCAGCACTAAAACACACAGCCCCATCACACCCTCTCTCCCAAGTCCCAACACAACCACCTTTCATGCCACACCACAAGCGTCATCCAATCAGGGGCCGGTTTCATAAAAAGTATATTAGTACATATTAGTACTAATATACAACTAATAACTAATTATGAGTTCATTAGTTGCAATATTAGCGTTGCATAACTAATGAACTAATGACTAATTATTATTCATTATTCATTAGTACATTAGTTTCTAATTATTAGCACTAATGAACGTTTCAGTTTCATAAAATTACTAATGAATGTTCATTAGTCGCTAATTACCAATATATTAGTATTAGGTGATCGGCGACCAATGAATGATTCATTAGTGAAGCTTTTAAGCCTTTCTTGGCCAGTATTTGGTTAAAATGCAAGTTAGTAGTGTTAAAAACACTCGATAAAGTTTGATTTAAGTATATAAGAAGAGTGAGATACCCCAAAAACCATGGAATGTCGCATGTCAAAAATGATCTGCCACAGTCCCACTAAATAGTGGTAATGTTTCATTCAATGAGCAGTTAAATCCTCGTAAAACAACTGCAGCCGCGCTCACGCAATGAGAACGCAAGCGTGCATATTGCTTCCCGTGCTGTTCGAGTGCTTGGACATAGCTTATCGGATATTTGTAATCCGACAGGCAGACGGATAAGGATCTTAGCTAAAACTTTGAACTAAGTTTGTTTCACACAGTGATTAGATTAGAAAGCGTCATGTCGTAGTGTGCCACATAGAGCACCGACATGTAGAGGTGCCCATCGCCCACATGAGGAAAATCAAAATGGCAATTCTCCAAACCCATTAGAAAGCGTCATGTCGTAGTGTGCCACATAGAGCACCGACATGTAGAGGTGCCCATCGCCCACATGAGGAAAATCAAAATGGCAATTCTCCAAACCCATTATTTTTCCTCCATTTGATATACATTCATAGAAGACCTAAGGCAAACAAGCAGTATTTTTATGCAAAAAATTTTAGCTAGTTCAAGTTTTAAATCAAAACATAACGTTCGCAAAGTTGAGACCTGTTGCCAATTCATCTGTATTATGTTTTTCTGTTCTTCGACTTAGAGTTCTCAACGAGTCAAAATTTGATAACCCGACCCGACCCGACCCTACATAAGGTTTAACCCTACCCGACGCGACTTCTAGTGAAACTGCTCTACAAACTATTGACATTTCCTCGTCACTTTTTTCCAGTTTTTTATATATTACCAAGAGTACATAATCACAAGAGTGTGACACTGTACTCGTTTGTGGCCTAGCAGCGCGGACATGCTGCGACCATTATCTCCCGAAAAAGGCCACAACTGTGGGGGGTACCCCCCTACACGAATGAAGGCATAGCCCTCAACTGTGGGGGGATCCCCCACAAATCAGACCATAGGTCTCAAACGTGGGGGGTACCCCCCACGTTTCGTACAACCTAAAAAATGACCCGGAGATGCCCTGCCGGCACGTTTTGAGGTAAAATCTTGCACCCAGGGATATTTTGAGGTGCTAAACTAGAATCCGGGACTTATTTTTGTCTACCTGTTACCCTGGACCCTATTTACCGTCACGGACGTGTGTAAAGCTGCCTACAACAACGAATTATAAAACAATAAACACGTACTATATTTACATGGCATTTTCAAGCCTATATAACTGATTTATTTTACATTAAGACATTCATAATCATTACTATCAACGTTTTAAAACTGTAATGAAAGCTTTTGAAAATGGCACATTTAAAAAGAGGAGTTTCTCAGCTTTCAAATGATGTATCGAACTCACTAAATGTTGACGACAGTTTAAGTTACAGGCGTAAACGCGAGTTTGTCGCAGCTGCGAAGTGAGCTACTGATTCATTAGTACTAATAATTTGTACTAATGAATCGGATCACTAATATTTGAGCAATGAAAAATTATATGAAACGCTCATAATTGGAACTAATGGATAAACCACTAATTACTAATTATTAGTAATTAGTAATTAGTGATTATTTATGAAACCGGCCCCAGACCTCAGACCTTGGACACACAATGTGTGAGGGAGTACCTTTGGAACAAAGCAAGACCTGGTGCTCTAGCAAGACCGCCGTGTAGACCTTCAGGAAAGCATCCACGCCCAGCAGCTCGAAGGCCTCGCCGAATGAGTAGTCGAAGAAGGGCAGCTCGTCCTCGCCTGAACACACACACAACCCACCTCAACTCAACTCCGCAGTAACATCTGGCCGTTCAGCCATTCCCACAATGCTATTTGACAGCTGTAAACACACCACAATAATTTCACAATTACAATTTGACTTATGGACGTTTTTCAAATGAATTCAACAACTTATTCAAGTATGTAATAGTGTTGGCGCAAAAAACTCAGACACACCATAAAACCATTTGTGGTGGATAGAATAAAGAATTTGGGGTGGACCAGATTAAAGGAATTAGGAGCGGAGAGGGGCTGCACATTACATGATCGCTGACAGACAATGGAGCAGGTTAAAGGAATTAGGAGCGGAGAGGGGGTGCACATTACATGATCGCTGACAGACAATGGAGCAGGTTGAAGGAATTAGGAGCGGAGAGGGGGTGCACATTACATGATCGCTGACAGACAATGGAGCAGGTTGAAGGAATTAGGAGCGGAGAGGGGGTGCACATTACATGATCGCTGACAGACAATGGAGCAGGTTGAAGGAATTAGGAGCGGAGAGGGGGTGCACATTACATGATCGCTGACAGACAATGGAGCAGGTTGAAGGAATTAGGAGCGGAGAGGGGGTGCACATTACATGATCGCTGACAGACAATGGAGCAGGTTGAAGGAATTAGGAGCGGAGAGGGGCTGCACATTACATGATCGCTGACAGACAATGGAGCAGGTTAAAGGAATTAGGAGCGGACAGGGGGTGCACATTACATGGTCGCTGACAGACAATCTCCACACTGAGCATGGTGAACTTGAGACTGCGGCCAGGCGGGGGCAAGGGCAGTTGGTGCAGCATCCAGTAGACGTAGGCCTCCAGGGGCAACGGGGGCAGCTGCTCGCCCAGAGCCACGTCCAGGAGAGCCCGCAGCAGCCGCTCGCAAGCCCAGACGGCGGGCAGCTCGGTGATCAGGCAGAGGGCCTTGGCCACGTAGAGCGTGTCGCGGGAGGCGTCGTAGAGGGAGGCGCGCTTGGCCGGCGTCGGGCCCGCAGCAGACAGACGCGAGCGGCCGCGCTTGGGCAGCGTGTGGCAGTGCTCTGCGCTCGGCCCGCTGCAACAACAACAACTACACATTCAGAATAATATTCCTGGATGCTTATAATATATTATACCACACCACGTAATTATTCATTTCAATTCATTACAAATCAGCAAAAAGCGTACAAAGTAAAAAAAACCTTATTAATTCATCAAAATACGTCAGAGTGAGCTAATCATAGGACATTTTTTTAGTCCACAAACACATTTACTGTTTTAGCAGATATATGTCGTGGCTAAAACTGCTATTTGGATGAGTTGGCGATTCATCTGGATGAGACTGCTATAGCAGTTTCAGCCGAATGAGACTGCTATCGAAAGCCAGTTACCCCAGCCAGCTCGCTGTCGGCCTCCCCTCTTCCCACAGCCCTCCACCCGGCGCCCACCCCTCAGTCCCCTCAGTCCCTCACCTGTGCTGTGGTTGTTGTTGTTGTGGACGACTGGCGAGTTGGCTGGTGAGGAAGGCGGACTGGAGCGCCTGCAGTGCCCCGGCCAGCTCGCTGTCGGCCTCCCCTCTTCCCACAGCCCTCCACCCGGCGCCCACCCCTCAGTCCCCTCAGTCCCTCACCTGTGCTGTGGTTGTTGTTGTTGTGGACGACTGGCGAGTTGGCTGGTGAGGAAGGCGGACTGGAGCGCCTGCAGTGCCCCGGCCAGCTCGCTGTCGGCCTCCCCTCTTCCCACAGCCCTCCACCCGGCGCCCACCCCTCAGTCCCCTCAGTCCCTCACCTGTGCTGTGGTTGTTGTTGTTGTGGACGACTGGCGAGTTGGCTGGTGAGGAAGGCGGACTGGAGCGCCTGCAGTGCCCCGGCCAGCTCGCTGTCGGCCTCCCCTCTTCCCACAGCCCTCCACCCGGCGCCCACCCCTCAGTCCCCTCAGTCCCTCACCTGTGCTGTGGTTGTTGTTGTTGTGGACGACTGGCGAGTTGGCTGGTGAGGAAGGCGGACTGGAGCGCCTGCAGTGCCCCGGCCAGCTCGCTGTCGGCCTCCACCTCTTCCCAGAACTGCAGCGCACAGCCCTCTACCCGGCGCCCGTCCTCCGTCATCAGCGCCAGGGAGTGGAAGCTGGGCGAGCGGTCGTCGCGTTGCGTGCAGAGTCGCAGGCCGCGGGGCAGACACAGCTGAAACAGGGCACACAGTCACCGCTCTAGGCTGTCCTCACCCAAGCATTAGCTGGAACACTAGACCCATCTGGACCATATCGGGGGAATACGACACTCAAATAGCTAAACGCAGTATTTTTATCAACAATAGGTAAATAAATCAATAAATAAATATATACAGGTTGTGTATAGCTTAAAAATAAAATAATTCCCCAAATTTTTTTACCCTTGCGACTCTTTGGCTTAGTGTTCCTTGCCTGATCTTGGAAGAAAGCATGTGCATATACTTAGTTGCATTGCGAAAAAATTTGCTGATTTTCTGGTTTCTGGACCCTTGCCAGCCCACCATTTTTGTACTTTTCGGAGTTTTGAGCTCCTATCTTACGTTTGCTGCTGCTGTGGTCGAAAATTGGCGTTAAAATCGCAAGTAAGTGCATTTTAACACATCTCAAAAAAATCGAAGTCACTCCCCGAAATTTTTTCCTGGCCACTGCTTTTAGCTTTTAATGCTGAAAAACAATACGACGACCAACTGACGACCCGGAAAATTTCATGGCGTCGCCCACCATCAAGAAGGGTCCAGCCAGCACAGCAGTCCCGTAGCGCGAGTGTCGAGTATACACAGACGTGGAGGGATGGCTCCTCCCAAACCCCCCCCTCCTTACCGGAAAGGAGAAAGGTCCGCATCCTACCCAGATTAGCTTTCACCGCCGCGCTAGAGGAGAAGCGGGCAAAAATTCGCGTCACCCCCCTCCCCGGTCGATAGTCCCCCCGCAGAAGATTTCCTCAGCTGCACATGTGTGGTGTGGGGTGTCTTACGGAAAGAACTTGCTCGGGAAAGACAGAGTGGGGTCGGCGCTGCGGATAGTGGGCCAAGACGCTGGCCACGTAGGAGCGCTCCAGAGGCGGCAGGTGCGCTGCGGAGGAGGCGCCTGAAAACAACCACACCACTCTCACTCGTCGTGTAAAAAGTTGCTACTGTTCGTTTGCATGGTTAACTTTACACTTTGAATTCCTTCGGTCGGCTCTTGAACAATTTGCAAAATGGGCAAAAACTTGGAAATTGAGTATAGGTATAATTATCGGTATCGGTATTGACCGATATTGGGCATTGACCGATACCGGGACCCCCCAGAATTTCGAATTCGGTACAAGGGCAAGAAGCAAATTTTGAGCCCCGGTACAAGGGCAAGAAAAATTTCTACAAAATTTGCTGTTAAATATAGGCATTTCTATCAAATTTATGCAGTTTTAATCCTATTTTTGGCCAAAATTTTCAAAAATCGTTAATTTTTAACCTAAAAATTGGTATTTTGGCCACATTTTTTTGAAAATCGGTGAATTTTTCGCTAAAACACGGCCATTTTTTTATCAGACTTGGTACAAGGGTGGTAAAAATGTCGGTACAGGACCCCCCCACTCCCCAGATTAGACCCTCGTGTTAATGTATGTCAAAGCCTATCCATGCGTTATGCTGCAATTGCATGACTACACGAGTATATTATGCTACATTTACTTGTGTAGTAGACTGTTTGATGTGACGTTCCCATCCTGTTTCAATTTTTAACCGAAAAAAAATATCTGATACGTCTCCCGTTGACCAAATTTGGAGTAAAAATTGGAAAAGCCGCCATTTTTTGCGTTTGTAAGGCGTGTTAAAATTGCTAAAAAGTGCATTTTAACCCATTACAAAAACTGAAAACGAAAAGTCATTCCCCCGAAACTTTTTTCTGGGTACGCGTATGCCACTGTATCATGTTATACATAGTGTGTAGCTGTTTATGGAGAGAAAATGTCATTTCTTGTGAATTTAAGGTCTGTAATAAAAAAAATCTTCTGGATCCTCGCCAATCTGCTAGTTGTGTTATTTTTGAAGGTTTGAGCTCCAAAAAAATTTTAGTTGCCACTCTAGTAACAAAAATAGCATTATTTTTGAACGAATGTTTCTGGCTACAGTCTACCTACACCACTGTACAACATATATATATATATATATATATATATATATATATACTATGCTCATTTGTAAATAATTTTTCTCATGTAAATAATTTTTTGCAAAAATGAGTTCGCCTAAGCTTTTTGTCAATTGGCCTAAAAAAATTTTGGACCTGAGGCCAAGTGGCCTAAAACTTTCAGACCAAAAAACCCAGTACTAAGATAGAGAGTTGCAGGAGTATATATAATGGGGGCGGCAGCCAACACAAAAAAATGGAGAAATTTTTGATTTTTAAGCCGAGTTTGGTCAATTGGCGAGCCATAAAAACCAAAGGAGGGACCTAGTGTAAAATTTTAGTCGGAAAAAATTCCGGAGGAGAGCGGCCGCCCCCCCCCCTGGCGCACACACACACACACATCTTACCAAATTCGCCGAACTGTAATGATGTAGAAGGGTCCAAACCACAAATGGCAAAAAATTTAACAAAATTATCTTCAGTGACCGTCGGCTCCATGCTGGATTATATCGCGACTTCAGTAGCTCATTGCTGCATCGACTTTTAGAAATTGTTTTAGACACTGACTGAAAAATATAATGTATACATTAAGTCGGAAAAACGGCATTTTTTCGACTAATAATCCGGAGTCCCCCTATATCCCCCAAACCTAGGGGGGGGGTTAAAATTGAACGCTCTTTCGAATAGGCCAGGTTAGAAGTTGATAGGATGTAAGCTTTAGCTGGAAATCAAACTTTGTCAAAAATTAAACTTTACATGAAATTTTTTGCGCAAAAATGGATTTAGGCAAAAATACTGAATCAAATGAAAACCTGCTGCTACGACTGAAAGAATAACTTCTAAGCTACTAAATGCTATAAAAATTTTGTAAATCGGTTCAGGCTTTGAAAAGTTACAGAACTTTTTCTGAAGCTACCAGGATCAGGCTAATAGAAGCGTTACAGCACAAGTAAGATTCTGTACAAATTTCGGGCAATAGCTGGGAATTTTTTTCAAAATATGAAGCTATTTGCGGTTTGTTCGTGCGGTAAAGTTATTTCTGATGCTTCTTGGCAGGTTTTTTCTTCAAATTAGGCCTCAGGCTTAGGCTTAGCGCTCAGACGCAGAGCTCAGGCTTAGGCTTAGTGCTTAGGCTGAGGCTTAGTGCTTAGGCTTAGGCTTAGTATTTGGGTGAGCAAGGGATTAGT
Source organism: Trissonchulus sp. WLG1_4 (assembly GCA_030248245.1). Taxonomy (NCBI): domain Eukaryota; kingdom Metazoa; phylum Nematoda; class Enoplea; order Enoplida; family Ironidae; genus Trissonchulus; species Trissonchulus sp. WLG1_4. The sequence goes on from JASANF010006215.1 coordinate 60,998, forward strand.
CTTTGTTGCGTGCATCAAATAAAAGCGCACTTGCTACTGTGGAATCATAAATAAAGCTGAACTTTTGCGCCTAAGTTGACTGTCAGTGCCAGCTTGATGCTGAGCATCAGTGACATTTTGAATTAGTATTTATGGTATTTGAATTTATTAAAAATTGGTACTTATAACTAAAGATGGCTATTTTTTCTGGGAAAATGTAATTATTTTATTGTCTACTAGGGATGGAAGTCTCGGTCTCGGTCTCGGTCAAAACCCGAGACTAGCCCAGTCTCGGTCTCGGTCTCGGTAGTCGAAAAGTCTCGGTTTGTACCCGGTCTCGGTTTTTCAAATCTGTGAAAAAATTTTCCTGTGGTCCCCCCTTTGGTTTATATTTTTGGCAGAAAATTTTTTTCGGAAGTTTTTATTTCACCAAAATTTCACATCCAACAGTGAGATTCTGTCGATTTTTTTCCGAAAACTTTACCGTGGTTGTTTAGTTTATCAGTAAACAGAGTACACACACAAAAATGTATGTTTGTGATTAGGTCTCTTATTTCATAATATTATCTTTCAAGTCTGTCTGTGTGATTATTATTATATTTTATTCTTTAATCTTTAGTGATTAACTGGTCAACTGTGTTATGCCAATCGGTGACTGCACATACTTAACTGTAATTTCCAATTAGTATGAGTTTAGCAAAAAATCAAAAATAAATATGTGAAAGTTCAACTAGACGCACTACTCAAAATTATGCGGTGAGGGTGACACATGTAGTTCGGTAGATGAAAAGGGAAGACTCTACTCCAACTAAAATTTAGTCCCAGGGGATTGAGGGGGCACAATTTAAAGGGGTGTCACGCCGGAGGCAAAGAATGAAAGAGCGTCACGACGCGCAGGTCTAAATTTTGAGTTAAAAACCCTTTTTATCTTGGGTGTATATTTTAGCAGAGCATTTGTAATTCCAATACAAGCTGAGCGATTTTTAACTAAATTCAGCCAGTGTCTGAAATTGCTATTCTCTGGCGTGAACAAGGACAAATTGCGTCTGCTTTGGGACAGAGGTCAAAATTTCACAGTATTTGAGTAGACACGGCCCCACATCCACACAAAAGGAGGAAAGAACCAGGAACGTAACCAACATTGCCGTGATGTAGCTGTTAGTTATATATATGTACATAAGATGTCTGACCATGGTCTTGTAAATTTACCTAAAAACTTGTAAAAAGTCATCAAACAAATAGGTAAAAAAATGGCAAAAAATGACCCAGAGTCTCGGTTTTGGCGGTCTCGGAATTTGGTCTCGGACTCGGTAGTCTCGGTCTCGGTCTCGGAAAAAAAACCGAGACTTCCATCCCTATTGTCCGTGTCCGTGTCCGGAAGGTTAAACGTTCTAAGCACACTAAAATGCAGCTGCTGAGTTCATATTACGAACCATTTAATAAAACTTTGCAATCCGCGGAGGAATTTCATGTGTACGCAAACACACGTGACTAATAAAGCTTTCATTTGATTGGCTGGTTGTTTACGGACAAAAGTTGAACTGAATTCAACTTGTCTTCCGGACATCCGGACAGCCTTTACGTACACTCTCGGACAACTTGTTACGGACATCCAGACAACTGTGAATTAAACTTCTCTTACGGACTCGGACACTAACGGGACAGCCCGTGCGGACAACTATGAAGCGGGCTTAACGGGGCACAATTTTGGGGGGGCCCTCTCCGGCTAACTGTTTTAAGACCTTGCCGCCGGACCGACCAAAAATACCCTAAATTTTGTAAACTTTTGTGAAATCTTCCCAAAAGGGTGCCATTAATTTTTTTTTTAATTTTGCCCAAATTTTTTGCATCCTTCCCCCGCTGCCCGTTCCTTTTTTTTGGGGGGGGGGGGATACCTCCCCCATCTTCCCCTCATACATGTATGGTGGGGGGAACAATTGGAGTTTTTTACTGTGTTTGGGAGTTACTTAAACGTATCACACTTAACTCAATGAGCTCCAGTAAAAGTGAGGATGAGTTCATGATGGGCTGAAAAATGCATCAATCTGAAGATAAAGTTGGTGATTGGGGTTGGCACTAGGGGGTTCATTTTTTATTTTGGGGGTACGATTTATAAAAGGGAAGGTAACTCAACCTGCCAAGTCTTAACCTAAGGTCAGATTTATAACAAGGGTAATATTATCCAATTCGTGACCTTTTTTTGAGATAATAGCCGCGTATAGTTCTCAGCGACAATGGCCAGGAATTGGTAGTGTCTTGCTTGTCTTATTTTATTCTGTAACTGTAATGAAGCGTAACAGAAGCATGTTTCAGAAAAAAACTAGCCTAGGTGGATTTAGTTTTTTTTTTAATTTTTTGTTTGTTTCAGCTTGAATCAGAGAAAAATAAGCTGGAGAATTTTCTCAGGACAAATTTACTCAGGCGTCGGGAAGAGCTACAGTCGGTCAGTTTACATGGATTTTTTTGATTCTGTTTGATAGATTCGAGATTCGATTGGAGTGTAAATTTATAGTCAGTCTTTCGCGTTACTCAACACTTGTCCGTAAGCCTGTCCGTTTGTCCGTAAGCAAAATTTATTTTTTTAGTTTAATTTTTGCTTTCGAGTTTTTAACCAATGAACACACAAACAGACAACGCATGAAACAATTAGTGTTAATAGTTGATACAGTACTGCAAAATTGGATACCTCTTCTGATGGGCTAAATTTCAGACCGAGAGCTAAGGGTCTGCATTGTACAATAAATTAAGGTGAAGTACGTGCACAGTTTTTGTGCACTTGCTTACGAATATGGACAAGTTTGATCCATCTGCTTTTATGCTTTGGAGGGTATTTAAATATCGAATGTCTGCC
>JASANF010006218.1:0-14861 GCA_030248245.1 Trissonchulus sp. WLG1_4
CAAAAAATCAACAGAATTTAAATTTGTGTTGTCGATGGAATAAGTAGCAATGGGATTTGACAAACCAACATGCAACACAAAACACTTATTAATAGCTAGATCCAATTGCCACATATTGCACCAATTCACAATAGAATTTAAATCTTCTTGGAGTACATTGGGAGGAGTTCCTCGCTCAAAACAGAAATATAATTTAATGTCGTCGGCATAAAGCTTGATTTCAGAAGACTTGACAACCAGAGGGAGATCGTTTATATAGTAAAGAAAAAGAGTGGGACCCAAAACAGATCCCTGTGGAACTCCACTACTAACAGACATAAAATCAGAAAAATCATTTTCAATTGTTACACGTTGTCGACGACCAGTTAGAAAGGCACCGATCCATCCCAGTAACTTACCCTCAATTCCATATTTGGATAACTTTAAAACAAAAGCTTTTTGTGAGAGACCGTATTAAACGCTTTTTGTATGTCGAGATAAATGACATCAACAAAGTTTCTGTTGTCAATTGTTTTAAACCAATGGAGTAGGCAAGACAGAAGATTAGTGACCGTGGATCGTTTCCTTAAAAATCCATGCTGAGCATGGGTGAAAATGTGATGACGATAAGCGTGCTCAAGCAACAGATTAATAATAATCTTTTCAATAGGTTTAGAAAAATTAGAAATAATGCCGATATCACGATAATTAGAAATATCGGATCTGTTGCCTTTTTTAAAAACTGGAGTGATATTAGCATCTTTCCAGCTTTGGGGGACCCACGAAAAGTTAAAGGAAAAGTCATATAGTAACGACAAAGGAGTCGACAATTCGACAGCAAAATTTTTCAAGAAAATAGAAGGAATGTTGTCAGGACCTTGTACAAAAGAATTGGGACTTTTACGAAGTAGTTGAAAGACGGTGAGTTGGGAAAAATCGGGGGTCCAGTGTAAAACCGGGGGACAAAATTGATCTATATGCGGTATATAGCTATCATCAGTGATAAAAGCATTTGAAAAATGGTTATTGAGAAAAGCTGTCTTATCTTTGTTAGTACATGCGTAAGCTCCATTGGGGTTTTTAAAGACAGGGATGGTGCTTTTTGGCTTTATGCGATGGTTTACGTAATTATAGAACCGTTTAGAATTTGGATAGTTTACAAGATTTTTTTCTTGAGTACATAGAAATTTTTTTGCATTTGTAAAAGGATATAGTTCAATCGTTCATATTCGTATTTAGCAAAAATGTCAAAATTTCTGGTCCAGTTCTTAAAGGCTGAATTACAACGTAAAGCCATATTTTTTATAAACTCCGGCCAAAAAATTCCATCGTTTGTTGATTGTACAATTGGGACATGAATATTAATAAGATTAGTAATGAAATTCATGAAAAAATTTAAAAAGGTACCAGCAGGATTTTGGAGAGGGTTTCTCCGCCGCCAAAACACATCGAGCCAATTCATGTGCAATAAGCAATTGCTGATCTCTTCAACATTCATCTTTCTAAAATTACGAAAAGATCGTTTAGCACCTTTAAAACTATCAACAGTGAAACTAAAATTTACACATGCATGGTCAGACTTTCCTAGGGGTTGTGAGGTGATAGGGTATTGTGAAAGCATTTCAGTATGTGACACAAATACGAGATCTAAAATATTTGGTGGGGAAAAACGAGTAGGTGCGTTTACACATTGTGTGAGTCCAAATGAAGCTAAGTCGAAAACAAAATCAGCATGCTGAGTGTTAGATGAGGAATTGTTTTGCCAGTTCACTGTAGGTATATTAAAATCACCAACAAAAATAGAAGGGATACTTAGATCAAGATTTGAAATATCCGCAAGAATTTTGACTAAAGCATCTGAGTCATTTGGGGGACGATAAAATACACCAAAGTTAAACATACTATTACGAAAAATTAACTGCAAAATAAAGCACTCAGACTGCATAGCTGGCATTCGATTATTAGGAAAGAAAGCTAACGAATTTGATATTAGGATACACAGACACCACCACCGTAACGATTTCTATCAGTTCTAAAAACAGAATAGTTTTTATTGGTACAAAAGGCTATGTCAGGTATATCAGGATTCAGTTTAGTTTCAGTAATTGCAAAGATATCAGGTTTGTATAAGTCAAGAAAAAAGTCTAATTGCTGTTTTTTACTTAAAATTCCATTAACGTTGCTTAGGGTTACCTTAACCTCCGTAAGGCCAGCTTGAAAATGAAGATTGTACTTGAATACACTGACCGGAGAACCTCAAGCAGGGGTACCAGATCCTTGCAAGTGATTAGTTAAGCTTGTGGCAGCAGGTATAAAATTCGGCGTATTCATAAGTCCATGCGTTACCACAGCAGCATAATCGACGGATGGCTCAATGGAGGATGTGGTGTGCTGGAGTAGTCTACGATGCTGTTGGATCTCGCGGCGGGCTGAGCGCTCACGGTACGTCAAGTCCTTCCTGATGAACAGTTGATCACCAAATTTTTTCTCTCGGGCCGTGCTGAGAATTTTTTCTTTGGTGGCGGGTCCGTCAACCGTGACTTTCAGCAGCCGAAATTGCTTTGGGTTAGCGGGGGTGGGGCCGTCGCGCCAAGCATGTGTAAGATAGAGTCCCGATTTACACCCACAGAGGAGAACAGGTTACGAATCAAATCAATGTCCGGGGTATCGGGGGTCGGTGCAAGGCCAAAAATAACAATATTGTTCCGTTTCTCACGTAGCTCCTCCAGCTCCCGGTTCGCATCGAAAACAGCACGAGTAGCGGCAGCAGAGATTGCAACCGAGATTTTGTTAAAATCCAAGGAAGCCGCCAAGTCCACAAATTTTTGCTCCAAAGAGCTCAGGCGAGCACAAAAATTATCCATTGGGACAGTAGGAGCGTCAGCATACGGAGGAGAAATTGGTGATTTGAGGTTCTTAAAGGCCTCAAAAAGGAACTTTTTTTGCACAGTACTGTAGGCAGGAAATTTCAACTTTAAACTAAATTTGCCTTGCGCTCAGCCTTGGCCGGAGAATTAGACTTAGAAACTTTTCTGTTAACAAGCACCAAACCGGCTGTACTAAAACAACTGTAACTTAATAGTAAATTTTTGGCGATTTTGTTATTTTTGAAATCTACACACCTAGACGAAGCGTTTCCAGGTATCGCTGAGTTTTTAGCACGTCTGTGGGCTGAGAAATCGAAGGCTAAAGTTCGGACAAAATTTCAATTTTGACTGTCAAGTTTTTACAGTACTGTGCAAAAAGGCCCGTATTCACATACTAACACTAACGCTTAAAGTTAGTGTTTACACTAAGTGTTAGCGCTTATAAGCGCTAAGTGTTATTCACATACTTAGTGTTTATTTAAGCGCTTAGCAAACACTAACGCTTAACTTAGCATTTCAATTTTGTATTCACATACTTAAAAGTTAGTGTTTCGTTTAGAATTAAGCGCTCGGGAGCTCCCTAAGCGCTAAGCGCTTAGTTAGTGGATGGTGTGGGGAAGGGGTAGGGAGAGTGGGGGAGGTTCTTGGCCGCCATGGGAAGGAAGGACATGCAATTTAGGATATATTAGTGACATTTTCCGACCAATTAGATCCATTTTGCTCGTTTAAGGGGATAGTGTCGCGAAAGCAGTCGATTTTGCGCGACTGTAAAACTTGTTCAGTAAAATGTTAGAAATTGTTCTTTCTATATTTTAAAAATCTACCAAAAGGCAAATTATTTTGCCAAGTTTCAGCAAAATTGGTGCAGCATATAGTTTGCAATAATGTCTCAAAGTCGGAAAAATGACGAAAAAAAAGCCTATTCACATTCTATTTTTTAGTCACATTTACCAATTTTTCTGTTTAGTTTTTTTACACAGACTAATAGCACATATGTTGTAGTTTATGCACACAAAATTTAGTGCAGATTACTGTAGCGGCTGTGGAGTAATACTAGTTTGAACTGTGAAGGTGTACTTAAACTGTAAAATAGTAACAGCAATAATGATAAATTGTGGAAAATCTAGACGCTTATTTTTAAATCAGAAGAAAAACGAACCTTCAATTTTCTTTTTTCTTATTTGTCGCAAAAAATTGTGCGTCCACACATGATGTGTACTTCACAAGCTGGCCAATCTGATATCTGGCTTGATTTTCGAACTTTTATGTCCCTATTGTGTGGTGTCTGGCTTACTAATGACGATTGGTCCAAGATATTTGTCAATATTGATAGTGTGATGTCTGGCAGTAATTATTTGATACCATACAGCGTTGGTTTAGCTTCTCATTGCATGTACTACTTCAAAACAAAAAGTTCTATTTTCACAGCCTATGAGCAAAACTGCTTTCGCGACACTTCCCCCTTAATCGCCAAAAATAAAAAATGCACTTTGTTGTCCAAATTCGTTTTTTTACATTTTTGAGTAGAGCATCTTAATCGAAGTAATTTTTCTTCAAGAACTTCTATTTGAAAGTTTATATTTTTCACGATATGCCCCTTGAAACATGTAGAGCTGATTTTGCATTTCTCAGGAATCCACCTGCTGAAAACATTTTTTACAAATTTATAGTTCGAGAAAAATATATATTATTAATAAGAAATAGTAATTTAAATAAATCTATAATCGGATTTATAAATAGCAAATGGAAATGCCGATAAATAACGAATTCCGGATCCACATCAAGCAGGGAGCGCACTCCAAGCCAAAGCCAAAACTAAGCACAAAAGTTGCTAAACGCTAAGTTTAGTATAACACTAATTTTTAAGCGTTTATTTTGTGAATAACAGTTTAGTACAAATTAAGCGCTAACACTTAGCAAACGCTTAGCGTTAGTATGTGAATAACTCTTAGTATGTGAATTCGGGCCAAAAAGTTCCCTGTTCGTCGGCGTACGACGAGCTTCGTCGTTCGCGAAAAGTAACGAACGGTGGCCGGAAAGTGACGAACAAAAAATTTTAGATTTTTCACTTTTTTTACACTGAAAATGTGTTTTAGAGCACTTTTTAAAAAATTTTTGAAAAAATTTTTTGTTTGTCACTTTCCGGCCACCGTTCGTCACTTTTCGCGAACGACGAAGCTCGTCGTACGCCGACGAACAGGGAACTTTTTGTTGCACAGTACTGTAGGCAGGAAATTTCAACTTTAAACTAAATTTGCCTTGCGCTCAGCCTTGGCCGGAGAATTAGACTTAGAAACTTTTTTGTTAACAAGCACCAAACCGGCTGTACTAAAACAACTGTAACTTAACAGTAAATTTTTTGGCGATTTTGCTATTTTTGAAATCTACACACCTAGACGAAGCGTTTCCAGGTATCGCTGAGTTTTTAGCACGTCTGTGGGCTGAGAAATCTAAGGTTAGTTAATTTCAATTTTGACTGTCAAGTTTCTACAGTACTGTGCAAAAAAAAGTTCCCTGTTCGTCGGCGTACGACGAGCTTCGTCGTTCGCAAAAAGTGACGAACGGTGGCCGGAAAGTGACGAACAAAAATGAATTTTTGATTTTTCTTGATTATTAATAATTTTGATGTGACAATTTATTTTTTTTCGCATTTTATTTTATGCATTTTTCGCCCTTGTTCGCATTTTTTTCTGAAGCCCTTGTTTTTTCCGATCTAATAGTGTCTAAATGGTGTCAGATTATTGTTTACATGTCAGATCAGGTGTCTGATTTTGATAGTACAAAATTGTAAACAATAATCTGACACCATTAGAACGGAAAAAACAAGGGCTTCTGAAAAAAATTGCGAAAACGTCCCTCGCTGAGGGTTCAGATTTCGGGGGGTCATATCTCAGAAAATCCAAAAAATGAAATAGGGGTTCTTGAAGCAAAAATGCTTTAGTTTGATTTCGGGCAAAAGCTCGAAAAATTTTGCACTTTTTCGATTTTTTACTCACTTTTGGGGCACTTTTCGGCTGCGGCCGGAAACTTTTTGCGATTTGTGATGTTTTACTCAATTTTGGCACGTTTTTCGGTAATCAGAAGGGGGGTGGGTCACTCAGTAGCGGTTCCGGCAAAATTTTACCTAATTTGTATTTTCTATCGCTACTAGCCTCTAACCATTCAACTTCAATTAACCAAGATAATTCAGATGAAACTGGCAGCCCAGCCTCAGGATTCCACCCTGAGCTAAATCTTAGGTACATTAGTGATCGTAAGCCGTAAATAATAATTAATTAGCAGTAATTTTGTTTTATTTTATCTTGCTTTAGGCGCCTTTATGTCTCTCAAGCTATACTCAGTAGCCCGGGCGTCCACTTCTACCACTCCGCGAGCACTGTTTCAACAATTCTCGCGATCCGCGGTTGGAGGTAAAACCCGATTGGCAATTATTTTACTGCTATTTTGCCGTACAGTGCTGTGTGTCTGAACAGACGCAACGTTTAGAGAACTGAAGGAGTAGTAAAACACTAACACACTTAGTGCATCGCCTATTGTCTGCTGTTTCACCCCTGGGCAGTTGACTTGACTGACTTGACTTGAGTCTTTACAAAGCTGAGTTCGGTTTGGGTAGTTTCCGAACTTCTTTGTAACCGCGACTCGTGAGGATGGTTAAAAATCAATAGCTGGAGGCATTTTGTTCTTGCCTCAGAAATAGGATGCAGTACACAAATTTACGATATCATTTTAATTATGTATATATTTCGTTTTAATAACATTTTTTAAAATTTAAAGGATTAACTGAATTTTTTGTGTACATAAGCGACTGTGTGTAACTACAGTACTACACGACGTTTTACAGATATGTACAGAACACATGTGAGTTAATAAGGTATGTATTTTTTGTGTATTTTGTTATTGTTTCAGCTAGTGCCACTATCTTACCTCAGCAGAAGCGAAAAAAGGACGAATTCAATTTTGATACTGAAAAATTGTGCAAATATGCCTGTGTGAATTATTTGAAGGAAGGTCTGTGAATTTTTTTCCAACCAAATGCTCTTAGCTCTTGTCCTTGTGGAATTATATATACATATACATATTTGCACGTGCTGGCGGTCCCAGAGTCCCAGACTTCGATTACGGGGGGGGCACAGGTAGGAAGTTTAAATTTATTAGTTTTCATAATATTGCTATTTTCAGTTTTGCTCTTCGTTGTTAATGTCGCAGCCAAATCAAGGGTAGTGAGTTGCATCCTTGTTGTGTTCTGGTGCTTAAGAAAGTGGTTAGTTGTTAGAGCCTTCGATTCTGGCTGCTTCCATGTTTCTAAATGTTTGAGTCACTTGTGCGTATTGCAATTGTGTAATTCGGAAAACTTAAGCATTTTGCTGCAGGGGTGTTCCCCAGGGACCGCCCTTGAATGTACAGTCATACAGAATATGTATATATAAGAGGAGCGAATTTGGAGACCACCCGAAAATCTCGGATCGGGGGGGGAGGCCTGGGACTTAAAAATTGGAGCAAAACGTGGTAAAATGTTACTTCTGAATAGGGATGTCGCGGATATCCGCATCCGCGGATGATCCGCAACTTTTTGACATCCGCATCCGCAAAAATTTAATGCGGATGTGCGGATTCGGTAAAAATTACTAAAAATGTAGAAAATCATACGGCAATTTTGATTTTTGTGCATGTATATAGCAATATTTTTGCTCTTAAAACGGAAGATGGAACTCTTAAAACGGTAGATGAAACTTTATTGTAGGCTTTTTCACCATTGTTGGTTGCAAATCGCTCTTTTCTACAGTAGGCTTCACGAATATTTGATATTGCGGGCATATTCGAACTAAATTTTGCTTGTTTGAGAGAGACTAGTCTACAAACTTGTAAAGCAATAATTGTCAAAACAATATCAGTTTTTAACTGGCATGCTTGCGTAGATTAGAAAGAATGGACAGAGTACGTATAGTGATTATATATACAACAATCAAAACCAAAAGCATCAGTAGCTATGTAGCTGATAACCTTTAAGTTGGCATAAAGTTAACCAATAGCGTTTTAAACAAACTGTTGATGGCGGCGCATGGCTTAGCAGATATATATAAAATGAATGCACTACTTTGATACAAACTGTTTTATCTAAGTCTCATTCCTTAGTACTTGCATTCTTGAATTCATACTTGCTATTTTTAGTATATTATGTGTTTTTTGGTGAAAAATTTTTGAAAAATTCGGCTCATAACATGTTTAGAATGTATTCTAAAAAGATCCGCATCCGCGCGGATGTCAGAAGTCAACATCCGCATCCGCATCCGCATCTTTGGATGTCAAAAAAGTCACATCCGCGACATCCCCACTTCTTAAGGAGCTTGCAAAATTTGTGTTTGGGTGGTCAGAAGAGGGTCCTCAAACTTGACTGGAGAGACCCTTCCCCAATTTTGACCCCTTTATATTATGTATGCGTGTACAGACTACAGTTTACAAAGGGCTTAGTATGACACCAAGACCACTCGACTATTTTGTTTGTGTGCCCTAAACAAACTAAAACACGTGAAGCGAAAAAGCACTACCGATTTTGTTTCAAATTTACGCATTTTTTCATCAAGCTTTTGAAAACATTTTCCCAAAAAGTAAGAGTGGTAGCTAAGTTTCGAAAAAAGTATTATTCTCAATAAATTTTGCTCCAGTTATATAAGAATAAGGACATTTTTGAAGCCAAAGTTTTTTTAACATTGTTTTTTTGTATTTTTTAGGCGGCACTGACCCTGAAATCAAGCCAGATAAAGAATATCCCCAGTGGCTATTCGAGCTTTATCTGGACGGCCTGAAACCCCTAGACGAATTGGAGCCAGACTCGTGGGATTATTTCAGACGCATTCGCAGACTGGTTCAGGCGGAAAAGTTTAAAAAACAAAAATGGACTTACCGATCTGCCTACCTGCACAGGGACTATTTGAACAGTAACAAAGTTGTAAAGATTGGTGGCAAATTAGTTACCTGGTGATTGATTGTTATATATATTCTATGGGCGGCATTCATAGAAGGTGTTTAACTTAAACCTGTCGGGGCAAACACGTACTTGTATGGAATATAATGTGTACGTACCTAGAACGTTTCACTACGAGGTTCTATTTAATTTGAAAAACGTTTTTGACCGAGTCTAAAATTAAAGGCTTTTTTATGAATCACCGTATTTATCAAGAGTACATAAGGATCCTTATTTTTATTTACTAAATATATAATCCCTGTGATCTACTCTTGCTGCATATGTGTATAAGGGTTTTACACGAAATTAGATGTATATGTATCGGATTATTTGGGAACTGTATAAAACAACATTCAGCTGTACTAACACCGGGTAAACTAAAATTATAATTAACTAATTTTTAATTAAATTTAATTAAATTAGTTTAATTACTAAAATTAAACTTTTAATTGACAAAACTTTTAACAAAATTTTCAGTAGATATTTGTAAAAAAAGTGCAAAACGTTGGACATTTTAATTGTGATGCTTCTGTGTTAAATTGATTTGGACATTAGCATCAGTTCAGAAATTCGACTAAAGCCCGGTTCATACTTGTCCTTTAGCATTTCCAAAAACTAGCCAATTGTCTGCGCGGGGAAAGTATATATGGGTCTAGTCCAGTTTGCACGCGAAAAAGTAGACAAAACGGTTTTGTTAATGCTTTACAATAATTGACTAAAATCATCCTAATTTATTTATAATTAACTCGTAATTGACTTTGTTTGGGCATTTTGTAAATTGGAGAAAATCTGTTTATTTAATTCAATTAATCTAGTACTTCATGACTAATAAAATATATACGTTTCAAGTTTAAAATTAAAATAAGTTTGACGAAATGTAATAGAAAACACGTTTTTATGAAACCGATAAGATATCTATATACAGGGGCGTAGCCAGGGGGGGAATGGGGGATATCCCCCCGGAATTTTTTCCAATTGAAATTTTACACAAGGGTCCCCCCCTCTGGTTTTCATGGTCCGGCCGAAAAAAATTTCCGATACGTCTCCAATTGACCAAATTTAGTCTAAAAATCAAAGAATTCCCCATTTTTTTTTCTGGGGACTGTCGTCCCCAGACCCCTGCACTTCTTTGGCTCAGTGTTGTTTGCTTTTGTCTTGCCTGAAACCATATGTATGTGCATATAGTTGCATTTTGCATGATGAGTTTGCTTAGTTTATCGTTACAAAAATGACATTTTTAGTAAATGTACACTTTTTAATACCAAAAAATTTCGGAAAATTTGCAGATTTACTAGCTTCCGGATCCATGGCGGGCCATTGTTTTTGTAATTTTCGGGGTTTTGAGTTCCGATTTTACGTTAGATGCTGTTGTGGTCGAAAAGTAGCATTGTTTCTGACCGAAAAATGCGAATATGTGTCGCTTATTGCGTTAAAATAGCCATTAAGTGCATTTTTAACACATGTTAAAAAATTGAAAAGTTATTCCCCCCGAGTTTTTTTTCTGGCTACGCCACTGTCTATGTATAATGTTGAATCTTGTTAGTCGAGTGTGTCATTTTGTACTCGACTTCAGTTTGTCGATTACAAGTGATGTTTTAATAAACTTTGCATTAATGTTATTGTGTGATGCGTGATAAACTTTTGGAGGCCAACTTAATTTGTGGTCATTTTATTTGTGCCACAGATCTTAAGTTTGAGCTTCGTTGATTGTAAGAACCCATCCAGTATACCGATATCCAGATGACGAAATTTTAGTCGCGTAGCACCCACCGTGCCCCGGTAGGCAAACTGAAAAATTTTCGGGCAAAAATGCACGTCGGTCCCTTCCTTGACCTGATCCTGGCTACGCTACTGGGGCTTGTCCCGCAATAGAATCGATAAAAAGGTTAGGGAAATATGCCCAGTTTAAGCGAAATTATAGCAGCAAAACTTGCTCTGCCAGTAATTCATCAACAGTCATGTCGAAAATGCTTTATATTCTACCAGTATGGTGGATTTAAAAAATGCTACAAAAAATTAACTGTCTTTGCATTTTGTGAATTATATAGTTTTTTTCACAATTGGTTATAAAGTCAGTCGTAAACCCTGAACCCACGGAGACAAGTAGATGCTACAATACTCAAATTATTGAAATCACAACAAGCAGCAATTTTATGCAAAAGTTGTATGCCACTTTTATCACTTTCGCAAAGTTTGAACCTGTCGCCTTGCAGTGTTATTTTCTTATCATTAATTGAAAACAAATTGTTGCATTTGCAAATACAAGCGGCATTTTTTTGAATTTAGCTGCCTCATCGTGCACAGTGTGTACGAAGTGGCAGTTCGAAAGTTTCATTTAGTTTGGTTTCATATACCCCTTTAATACCCAGAGCTGCCATTTGGCACATCACGTGATTACTACCCAATCTCACATTCATTACCTGTGAATTCTGTTTCAATATCTCACAGGCACAGGCCACAGGCACAGGTAGAATTTTGAACAGCCACATATCGCTCACAGGCCGTTCGGTTTCAATAAAAAATTGTGCCTGTGAGCGAGCTCACAATTGTGGCGTTTTTTCACAGGCCGATGGGTGGCCTGTGAGAGCTTTCTTAGTGCCAATTAACACTAAAATCTGATTAGTTTAATGTTGATTTATGAATTTACTTGATTTACAGGTGAACCTGTTCAATTTAGGAACCTTCTTTGTGAAAATTTTTAGCCGTATGAAACTTTTAAAAAATCCATATTTTTATATATTAATACTTTCAGAACGTTGTGCAAGTTTAGCACTAAAACTGAAAAGAAACAATGAATAAAAGTTGAGAAAAGTAGCATTTTTAAAGCTGCAAAAGATTTCAATCCATATAATTGGCATATAATAGCCCAGCTGACAAATGTCAGCGTAACTGCGTGTGTTCGCCGGCAAGCTGTGCATGCGATCCCATTGTGTGCGTCAGTGGCGTAGCCAGAAAAAAATTTCGGGGGGGGGAATGACTTTTCGATTTTTTTGAAATATGTTAAAATGCACTTAATTGCAATTTTAACGCAAAAAACGACACATATTAGCATTTTTTCGGTCAAAAACATGCTTATTTTCCACCGCTGCAGCATCGAACGTAAAACTGGAGCTCAAAACTCCGAAAATTACAAAAACGGTGGCCGGGAATGGTCCAGAAGCTCGCAAATTAGCAAATTTTTTGACATAAAAACTGTAAAATTATATACTAAAAATGCATTTTTGTAATAAAAAACAGCTAAAACGATACACCAAACATTGTATTAAGCAAATACATAGGGCACAATGCAGATGTATGTATATGCACATGTTTTCATTTAGGATAAAAGCAAGAAACACTATGCCAAAGAGTTGCGGGGGTCTGGGGGCGGCAGCCCACAGAAAAAAATTGGGGAAATTTTTGATTTTTAGGCCAAATTTGGTAATTGGAGACGTATCAGAAATTTTTTCCGGCCGCACCATAAAAACCAAAGGGGGGACCCTTGTGTAAAATTTCAGTCGGAAAAAATTTCGGGGGGGGGGAATTCCCCCCATTCCCCCCCCCCTGGCTACGCCCATGGTGTGCGTCACATGCGAGTGTCTGCCTGTGGACTTGTGGCCTGTGAGTAGTCACAGGCGCAGCTGAAAACATATTGAAACCCGATTCACAGGCACCTGTGGCCACAGGTCACAGGCCCACAAATTTGTGCCTGTGGGCCTGTGAGCTTATTGAAACGGGCTACTGGAGTGAGATGCTCTGGGTATTAAAGGGTTAATGATGAAGTGTTGAATCGCAAGTATTGCAATATTTGTGTCTGGTTGCAATTTTTTGGTAATATTAGCGTCAAATCGCTCATTTTTGAACTCTCGGCTCAACAATTTCTACAACTACATTTGAGATAAATTAACGTCCAGTGTAAATATCCAGGTTTTGAACGCTTAAAACATAAGAAATTGTTTGAATGCTTTGCAGCTTAGCACAAAAGTAAAAACAATACAAAATTACAAATAATGTAAACAAAGTATTGAATTAGTTACTACACAAATTGTCAATGTCAATGTCATAATTCATCAATCTGTCAAGTCAATGAATAGTAATGTTACCGATCGGCTTCATAGTCTAGTAGTTACCGCGACACAGACATTTTTGTAACAAGTACGTCTTGCGAGTAGAGAAATTTTTACAGTTTGAGACTTTCCCTTAGTTGTTTTTTCGTTTGACAATATTCAAAAGAATATAAAACGCGGCACATCCGAAATTTTCGAGAGTGTGGCAATGAGAGATGTGAAGTTAGCGAACATGAACGCATAAGGGTTTAACGATGCTTTTGGGGCTCAAGAATTTAGCTTTCGCAGTTTCAAGCTTAGTTTTTCGTGCGTTTCGAGACTGGCTTGATCAACATTGATAAAATCAAATTGCAAAACCCATTACAGCGTGATCTATCTGAACTTACAAGAGGCGCATTTTGTCCATGGCGTAACGCCATAGCGCCGAGCGGGCGAATTCGAGTTGTTGAATCTTTTTCGTGTGTCCGTTCATCTGCCATACGCGATACGATGCGGCAATAATGCGCCCTCGTGTTAATGGCCTCAAGACACGCCACCTAACTAAAGTGATGAATAGAATATATAACAAAGGCTGATCGAAATGAACAAAGCCGATGAATTGTTTCAGTTGCCCTGTCGCGACTGCGCAGTGCGCAGTCCTTGGCCTGATTTATTGAAGCAAAATGTTCGTCGTCGATAATAATCCGTCGTTAAAAATGTTTGCAGGTGAAAACTTTGGATTGATCGAAACATTTTCAACGACGAACACTGAATTACCTATCTCAATGAATTACCTACCTATCGTCGAAAATGTCCGCTGTTGAAATTTTTTTCAACGAAGGCTTTTAAAATTAGAACGTTTTTTATGTTCTAAATGCCCAAAATTCGTCGCTAAAAAAGCTTTCACCGGCGAACATATTGCTGGGATAAATAGACCCCTGAACTATTCAATGGAACTGTGCAACTTATCGTAGTTCACAACGTTATTGCGACTCACAGATCATTTACATACGGTATCAATAATCACTATCTAATTTTGTAGTATCAGTGGCTGTCAGTGGTAAGCACGTATGTGTATGCTTACCAACGGCTAAGCCTTGAAATATTACCCTCATTGTGGAAACGTCACATAAATCAGAAATCCGTGCAATCTACGCTGCAAGAAGCAGCGTGAAGACCTATCGGCATTGCGATGTCGACAGGAAAAAGTCAACGAAACTCGGAAGTATGAATGAAATCACCCTTGGCCTGCCCTGGCCTAACTTGCTTTTTTCACATTTTTTTGTGCTTTTTTCTGTTAGCAGTTTTCCTTTCTTCCGTTTGCCCTAAATTTTTTGTAAGAATTATAACTCAGTTTTTCACTTATATTTGCTTTCTTCCTGTTTTAGATTGTTATTGTTTTAATTCACTGCGATGTGTTTTTCGTTGTTTCGCTGCTTGTGTATTTTGATTGGTATTATTTATTATTTTCAGTTTTAACATTGTATGTCTGCGTCGGGGTGTCTGCGTTGTCGTTTTTCTAATGGAGTTTTTTCATAACCGAAAAAAATTGATAACAAACTTTTCGTAATTGTCAGATCTCGAGCTAGCAAAAGTTTCGTCTTACAAAATGACGTATTTTTTATCATAATTATGGCAAAAGGTACTGAAAAAATGTTTTAAAATAATTTTTTGGTTTTTTCTGTGCTCTGAGTGACGCAATTTTTTTCTGGGTACGCCACTGGACAGTGTATATACTTATATAAAAATATTAGGGGGAAATTTTCAAGGTATATAAAGGTATATATAACAGCTTTATTATTAGCCGATAGTACCGTTATTTTAATATTAGGATTTCATTTTTAATAAACTATTAATGTAAATAGGGTCCCTGCCGATTTTTAATTTAATATTAATATAAATACTCTATTCAATTTATTTTTAATTTAATACAAGTCTAGTGCGTCTAGTTTAGACTTGTTCGACCACTACTTGTGGTGGCGTAATTTATGATTTACAGCAAAATATTGAAACTATAAAGCCCTCGAA
>JASANF010006220.1:0-16866 GCA_030248245.1 Trissonchulus sp. WLG1_4
ATTAGGGCTAATCGTCGAAAATTATGACCAATTCAGTCGTAATATCAGCCTGAAGTTTGATTGTCATAAAATAACACATAATAATATATTTAATACAGCTCTCTTAGCAACATATTTAGCTCATTTATACTAAAAATAGTAATTTTGCCAACTGAAAAGAGGCGAAATATACATAGTTAAATTGAGCTTGCATATCAAAATTTTTACATTCTTTTCTCATATACAATAAATTAATTACATTTTCATATAAAATTAAGCATCATTAGGCATAAGTAGCGATTTTAACTGAAAGCGAATACCATAAATACGATTTACAAACATTCCACAGTAGCAAGTGTCCTTTGATTTGATGCAAACAACTAAGACTAAGCCTTTTCTGACCCACCTATTAAGCCTGAGCCTAAGCACTAAGCCTCAGCCTAAGCACTAAGCCTAAGCCTAACCTAAGCACTAAGCCTCAGCCTAAGCACTAAGCCTAAGCCTAACCTAAGCACTAAGCACTAAGCCTAAGCACTAAGCCTAAGCCTAAGCCTGAGGCCTAATTTTATGGGAAAACCTGCTAATAAGCATCAAAAATAAATTTGCTGCACTAAAGTACACCTATCAGCTCCATATTTTAAAAAAATTCCCAGCTATGGATCGAAATTTGCACTGTACCTTACCTGTGCTGTAACGCTTCAATCAGCCTGGCTCGGGTAGCTTCAGAAAAAGTTTTGTAACTTTTCAAAGCCTAAACCGATTTACAAAATTTTTTCAGCATTTAGTAGCTTAGAAGTTGCTCTTCCAATGGTAGCGACAGGTTTTAATTTGATTCAGTATTTTTGCCTAAATCCAGTTTTGCGCAAAAAATTTCATGTAAAGTTTAATTTTTTGACAAAGTTTGATTTCCAGCTAAAGCTTGCATCCTACAAACTTCTAACCTAGCCTATTCGAAAGAGCGTTCAATTTTGACCCCCCCCCTAGGTTTGGGGGATATAGGGGGACTCCGGATCATTAGTCGAAAAAATGCCGTTTTTGCGACTTATTCGACCCCTAAGGGTTTTAACACCAATAATTTCACTTCAGATTTTTATTAAAAGGGGCGACAGCTATTTTGGGGGCTAGAGATCAGATTGGGGGCATGGCTGACGATGGGGGTTTAATATTTTTATTAAAAGATGGGGTAGGAAGCGAATTGGAATTGAAAATAATTTCTCCCCCCCCCCCCCGCTTCAGTCTGACCGTTCCGCCCGGCGGGCCGGCCGGCTTTCACGGGCCGGCCGGCCGGCCGGCCGGCCGCCTTTTACCGGCCGGCTGAAGTTCTTCGCCGGCCCGGCCGCCGGCCGGAGCCGGCCGGCGGCTTTCGCGGCCGGTCACAAACACTAACCACAATGACCTATCATTCTTGAAGAAAAGTTGCCCAAAATACTATTTCTGATGTTTTGAAGCGCATATCTCCATAGCAAGAAATTTGGAAAAATTGGACAATTTACTGATTTTATTCGACTTTTACACAAATTCAGCAAGTAAGCCAGTGCATCAACGCTTTTTGAGGTTTTCCAAACAGACGATACGTAAATTTTATTAGTCGTAATGTAAAATTAAAACAATTTTATTGCGTTCTGTGCAAAAAAATTGCACAAGAAACTATTTTCAGAAGCAGCAGACTCTAATATAAGCTGTGTAAATACAAAACCAATTTTTCGGCATTCGATTATAAAATGCTGGTAAGATATTTTTCTACAAAATTTTGCACAATTATAGTATTAGGCTCTGCGCAGTTGAACAATTTTTATTCCGCCTGGAGGCGGAATATTTGGAATCACTTTTTTGCACCAAGAGTACATAGGCGCTGCTGTGAGCCACGCTAGGGCCTATGCTTAGCATAGGCCTAATATAGGGCAATTTTTTTTCTGCCAATGGGGGCCGAAAATTTCTAAAAATTGATAGTTTTTAAAACAAATTAACTAAATTATCTAAAGCCATATTTTTGCTGTGTCCATCCTAAAAAAATTTTGCGATTGATACTTTACGTACTTTTAATTCAAATTTCATTTTTCGTTTCCTCGCCCCCCGGTCGTTATTGTTGACTGTCTGTCTTTTGATTGATCGGTCTGAACTCGGCTGGCCAATCCAGCACGATATGCAAATCAGCTACAGTCTAGTAACCAATCACTTCTTCAGCAGCTTACGTATGTGACAAGAACAGCCAATAAAATTTTATAGGTGGTGCCTGCATATGATGTTATGCAAATTAGTTTGAAAAGCACGTCTGCGTTCATTCAATGAAAACGTTGGGGAGTGGTAAGTTGTGGGAAGACAAGGCAGACGGTCTTCAATGCCAGGAGTGAAAAATGATAGAAATTTGCAAAAAACTGCCAAAAGAATTCACAATTGTGTCGGGTTGGACATTTCTTCGAGTGTCTCGTCGGGCTGGATTGCAAAATTTCTGACCATGGGAACTCCATCTGCTAAAGCTTTCGTATATGCCTACTACAGGCCAAATTTTATCAGTTTGAGGAGATGCTCAGCGGGAGTTGAGAAACAGAGAAAACAGAACTCGATATGCATTCCACACTGCATTGTTTGTACGTCCGTTAGCTTGAAACGAGAAATATTTCCAAAACCATGAGAATAGCGACACTGTACTTTGTCTGTAGAATGTACCTATACAGTGATATTTCCACCGAATGTGAAAATGAAACCAAAAAGTTGAATGAAAACCTCAAACGGTTCAACCAGACAAGAACTTTGGCTTTGGTGTGTTAGAGCTGATTAAGGATAAATCGAGTTAATTTTTACCCAAACAGTAATCCCATTTTACGCAACAAACGAAACTCGACAAAACTCAACACCTAGGTACATGTGTAGTTTCTTGGTACTACGTCGGAATTTGCCCCTTTTAGGGCCCACTTGTTAGTTTTTTTAAATAAAGCTTAGAAATTTTTTTATATGAATTTTATTGCTCAAAGTTCGGCTTCGAAAACACATAATGACATTTTTTCTCCAAATCCGACATAAATGTTAAAAACCAAAATAATGTTCAACTAGAGAAGCACATAAGCTACATTTTGATATATAAAGTATGACTATACGCAAAGTATAAACAGAGTTATCGTTTGCCGAAAGTTCACTCACGTTTGGTGCTCTGGGAGTCACGTGACATGATCACGTGATTTGACATTTTGCCTCCAGTGTTCCTTTGTGCCATACTACATATATGTATAGTAAAGTTTGACATTTGCCAACTTATTTGCCAATTTTCGATGTAACCCCCGATTCCCGGAGCGCCCACTTAAGGTGGTACTAAAGAATGTGCAGTGGTTTTTAAATTTTCGAAAAAATTTAGTTGATTCAAACGGCATTTTTTAATAATAAAGTCTGTAAAAAATTGATTCATTTACACAAAATGGCAAATGAAGTTAGTGGGATCATGTGAAAAATTTTTAGGAGCAAGCCAAGCCAACAAGCCAAACTACACAACAGGAGAATTGAAATTTAACAGTTCTGGCCACTTTTCTAAGCGCATGCGCAGCGCATAAACACAAAAATGAACACGAATAAACTTTCGCAAATTTTCTAGACCCAAAATGAAAATATTTTAATTTGCTTATATTTTTGCGCAGATATAGAACCCGAAACTTGAGTGTGAATAGACACTTTTGACTTTGAAAGCTCATATTTCGGTTAATAATTGACGAATCACAAAATCGTGCATTTAGGGTCTAGATTATTTAATTTTAAATATTTGTGCCTTTTTCGGCATGTTTTTGTTGTTTAAACTCGTCAAAAAGTGGCCAGATTTGGAAGTGCTCAAAAAAGCCAAATTGGTCTACTTTGAGCATGTGCCATACGAATCATCTTTGCAGTTGAACAATAAAACTTTACAATAACGTAGAAGAAAAGTAGTGCTTTCTAACAGTATAAAAATATGCTCTAAAGTTAATTAATTATTGAGTACTAGCCTGTTGAAAAACACTGCACATTCGTTACTACCACCTTAAGGTGGCGCTCACCTCAAAAAGTCATGTTTGGCGCTAAGCTCATGCTGTCAGTACTAATACCATTTTGATTTTACATCAAAGAGACCTCAAAAAAACCTATTTACAATACATTTCAGCACTTTAATGTGAATGTGTCAAATTTTATGACCATGTC
Organism: Trissonchulus sp. WLG1_4; assembly: GCA_030248245.1. Lineage (NCBI taxonomy): Eukaryota > Metazoa > Nematoda > Enoplea > Enoplida > Ironidae > Trissonchulus > Trissonchulus sp. WLG1_4. The sequence goes on from JASANF010006220.1 coordinate 4,138, forward strand.
GAATTTCCTATTCACACTAATTTTATTTTTGACCTAGCTCAGCGAACCTTCAACCGATTTTGACGATCTTGGTATCAATAGAAAGATCTTTCAAAACTCTAGACGTGATTGATCTTCGATTTTTTATTTCTATTTTTGATTTTGCAAAAAAACGATTTTTCAAAAATCCTTTGTGTTTGAGCGACTACAAAAAGTGCTGCGAGCCAAAATTTGAAAATCGAAAAACTTTCACGTCTGCATTTATATTCTTTCTTTCATTGTGCAAATTTTCAACTCGATCGCAATCGGCAGCTGGGACCCAGGTCCAAAAAAAGTAGTCAATTTCGCTACACAAAAATGTAAGGTTTGCCCACACGTTTCACTTTTTCAAAAATTAGACCTTTTCTAGGACTGCATATTTCCGTTGAAAAAGTTACCAAAAGCCATACTCAATTTTTTAAGAAATTAAATCAAAAATTTGATTTATCAGCTTTAGTGTTATACTAAACTTAGCGTTTAGCAAGTTTTGTGCTTAGTTTTGGCTTTGGCTTGAAGTGCGCTCCCTGCTTAAGGTGGCACTCCTGAAATGTGGGTTTTGGCCATTATTTTGAAAACGCGCAAAAATAAACATGCATCGTAAGAACAAAAGTTGATCAGAAGTGAATTTCCTTCAATTTGATGTACATATCACATAAAAAATTTTTTGAACATTTTTGCGCAAATTTCGTCAAGAAAAATAGATTTTCACGGAAATGCCTTCATAAGCCAGTGCATTTACACGTATGTAATGAATTTGAAAGGCTGAAAAACACTAGCAGTAGTGTTTTACTGAAACGTGATTAAAAATTTTTGGTGTTTTATTGAGTGTGGTATAATTTTTTTGTGAACTAACGCAATACTTTCTGCATGAGACAGAAATATAGTGCGTGTGAATACAAACGCAAATTTTCGGCTTGCGATTTTAAAAAATTGGCTCAACGAAAAAAGTTAAAATTTGGCACATAAATGCACCTTGTCATCTTCAAGCGGTCGCAAAATTTGATTTTTGGCAAATCGATAGTATCTAAAAAATTTAGCTAAATTTATGTTTTTCAAAAATCGCGATTTTAGTGTTTTTCGATATATCAATCATATTCATCAAAAATGACTTTTTGCGACCGCTCGATCACGTTGAGGCGAGCAAAATGAGCTATTGATTGTGCAACAGCTACTTACTTGCGAAGAGAAATCGCAAGCCGAAATTCCACTCACGTTTGGTCTACAGTGAATGCTAATCTGTATCAATCAACTTCATTTTTTGTATTTAGGCATACTTTTACACCAGCTTGCCATTGTGTATCTAAAATTGGCCCCAAACTGCCGTTTTTTGAAAAGTCACATTTCAGGAGCGCCACCTTAAGGTGGCGCTCCTGAAATGTGACTTTTCAAAAAACGGCAGTCTGGGGACAATTTTAGATACACAATAGCAAGCCGGTGTAAAAGCATGCCCAAACACAAAATATGAAGTTGATTGATACTAATTAGCATTCACTGTAGACCAAACGTGAGTGGATTTTCGGCTTTCGATTTCTCTTCATAGGTAGATAGCTATTGCACAACCAATAGCTCATTTTGCTTGCCATAATGTGATCGAGCGGTCGCAAGATCTGCTTTTTGACAAAAATGATTGATATATTGAAAAACACAAAAATCACCATTTTCGAAAAACATAAATTTGACTAAATTTTTAAAATACTATCGATTTGCTCAAAATCAAATTTTGCGACCGCTCGAAGACGACAAGGTGCATTTATGTGCCAAATTTTAACTTTTTTTGTTGAGCCAATTTTTTAAAATCGCAAGCCGAAAATTTGCGTTTGTATTCACACGCACTATATTTCTGTCTCATGCAAAAAATATTGCGTTATTTCACAAAAAAATTACACCAGACTCAATATAACACCGAAAATTTTAAAGTTTGTTCAACTAAAACGCAGCTGGTTGTGTTTTTCAGTCTTTCAAATTCATTACATACGTGTACAAAAATTTTAAAAATTTTTTTCATGTGATACGGGCATCAAATTAAAGGAAATTGACTTCTGAACAACTTTTGTTCTTACGAGGCATGTTTATTTTTGCGCGTTTTTAAAATAGTGGCCAAAACCCACATTTCAGGAGCGCCACCTTAATGTGGATCCGGAATTCGTTATTTATCCGCATTTCCATTTGGTATTTATAAATCCGATTATAGATTTATTTAAATTACTATTTCTTATTAATAATATATATTTTTCTCGAACTATACATTTGTAAAAAATGTTTTCAGCAGGTGGATTCCTGAAAGATGCAAAATCAGCTCTGCATGTTTCAGGGGGCATATGAAAAATATAAATTTTCAAATAGAAGTTCTTGAAGAAAAATTACTTCGATTAAGATGCTCTACTCAAAAATGTAAACAAAACGAATTTGGACAACAAAGTGCATTTTTTATTTTTGGCGATTAAACGAGCAAAATGGATCGAATTGGTCGGAAAATGTTACTAATATATCCTAAATTGCATTCCCTTCCTTCCCATGGCGGCCAAAAACCTCCCCCACTCTCCCCACCCCTACCCCACACCATCCACTAACTAAGCGCTTAGCGCTTAGGGAGCTCCCGAGGTCCCTAAACTTAAGCGCTTAATTCTAAGCCAAACACTAAATTTTAAGTATGTGAATACAAAATTGATACGCTAAGTTAAGCGTTAGTGTTTGCTAAGCGCTTAAGGTGGTAGTAACGATTTCGACGATTTCTTACATTAGAAATTAGAGAAATCTTTTTTTTGAAGCGAATAGTAAACTAGTCTAAAAGTAAACATAATTTTATGAAACTAGATCAAAATATACACAAATAATATTTTATTCAGTTCAAAATGTACAAGATAAGACTAGCTACCACGCTGGCTTACTGTTTAGTAAGCCAATTTAGTAGCTAGCCTCAAACTAAGAATTTTGACAAATAAAAAAAAACCAACATCACAATTTTAGTCTAGTTTACAAAAATTATTGCGGTTTTGCTGTGAGTTTCAAAATTGCGACAAAAACGTGCTTCAAAGTTATATCGTCGAAATCGTTACTACCACCTTAAATAAACACTAAGTATGTGAATAACACTTAGCGCTTATAAGCGCTAACACTTAGTGTAAACACTAACTTTAAGCGTTAGTGTTAGTATGTGAATACGGGCCAAAGGCTCTTTGACTGGGTTCCTGCCGAAAAATTGGCCAAATTCACCAGAAACATCCATTTTTTGACCAAATTCAAACTGGGCCTCAATTTAGGCTTGGGCTTAGGCGTAGGCTTAAGGCCGATTCACACGCTGCGATTTTACTGCGATTTTGCCGCAGCGTTTTTGTCGCTGCGGCAAAACGCAGCTTGCCGCACGCAAAACGCAATGTCTGAACGGACGCAGCGTTTTCAGTGCGGAATGCCTGCGTCTTGATTTTGCCGCAGCGTTTTAAACGCCAGACTGCTATTCGACCTGCGATTTCATTGCGTTTTGATGCCGCGGACTTGTTGGCATAAACAAATTTCGCGGAGAAATTTGTCATTGAAACAGTAAAGACGCAGGAAACAGGCATGCGAGACGCACTGCGGCCGCAAAGTTTGTTCAGACGGTGCGTTTCACTTGCGACACCCTGCGGCTTGCGTTTTGCGTTAAAATCGCAGCGGCAAAAACGCACCGTGAGAATCGGCCTTTATGTCGGTGCGTTTTTGCCGCTGCGATTTTGACGCAAAACGCAAGACGCAGGGTGCCGCACAGAAAACGCAGTGTCTGAACAAACGTTGCGTCTCGCAAACTATTTTGCTGCGTCTTTACTGTTTTAAAAATATGACAAACAGCTTTGCGAATATTGTTGAAACCAACCCGTCCGCAGCATAACGCACTGAAATCGCAAGGGCAAATTGCAGTCTGGCGTTTAAAACGCTGCGTCTGTTCAGACAGTGCGTTTTGCCGCAGCGGTGAAAACGCTGCGGCAAAATCGCCGTAAAATCGCAGCATGTGAATCGGCCTTTAGTTTAGTGTCAGGAGGCTTAGGCTTGGCTCAGGCTCAGGCAAGAAAAAATTTTCAGAAAATATCCTGCCAGCTTAGCCTAGACGATCCAAAAACAAAGATTATAGCCATTTTTGGCTTCGAACTTTGGCTTACGTTCACTTCCAAAAACACTGGAAATGCAATTTTCAAGGGGTCATAGCTTAAAAAATCCAAATTTGTGGATAGGGGTTCTATTACAAAAAATGCTTCCCTCAAGGTGCTCTACTCCAAAAGATAGGTCCGCTATTCCCCCCCCCCCCAACTGCACTTGATCCGGAATTTTTCCCCCTATTTAGTTGCACCCAAAAATTATAAACGTTTCCTATGTTTAGGCCAAATTTGACCAAGGCGCCTTTCGATTTTTAGGGCATGGCTCAAGACGTATCGGAACTATTGCTGGCAGGGCAACAAAATAGAAAGGGGGGACTAGCTTTGGAGATTTTGGAAAGTTTCGGAGGGGATTTTAAAATGTCCCCGACTCGCTCCAAATAGGTGTTTGCGATAACGTCCGTCATTGATGGCTCACGCTCCAATTATCAAATTTCATCAGCAAAACGTGCAAGCTCGGCTTTTTATCCGAGCTTATGGCAAGCCTGGCTTAAAATCCCGCCTTATTCTGTTCATAAAACCAAGCTCGGATTTTTATCCAGCCTTTTTGGTATTCATAAAAGCTGGAATAAAAAGCCGGCCTTATGGTTATGGTATTCATAAAAATGAAGCTCGGATTATAATCCCGGCTTTTACATAGATTTTATCGATTTTTTCATGCGCACGAAAAAGCTTCGATAAAAAGCTTGGCTTGATCAAGCCAGGATTGACCAAAAAGCTCGGATAATAATAAAAATGCAGGCTTGAGCGCAATCCAAGCGTTTTATCCCGGCTTTTTCAAGCCAGACTTACGGCTAAAAAGCCGAGCTTTTTATCCCGACTTTTATAAATACCGACCCAGGGGGTCATCTCTCGGAAAATCCGAAAAATAAAATAGGGGTTCTTTACGCGAAATTGGTCAGATGTATTTGGCTGTAGCTGAAACCTCACAGGACTTAGGAATATTAGTGTCTTCTGGCGCTATAGCAGGCGGGGAAAAAAAAACCCACCCCATTTTTTGGGGGAAAAAAAACCCACCCCGGTTCCGGAACTTCGGTGTATGGTACAGGTCTAAAAATTTGCCAGCGTATAGTACAGTCCCTGTAGGCAAACGTATATAAGCGGTATCCAAACGGGGTCTCGTTGGTACTTTTTATGAGTCAAAAATTTTGACCCCCCATTTTTGACCCGACATGGCTCCAAGGGAGGTGAATTTTGGAGTCTCATTTCTCAGCACTAAGAGATGCGAGCTCAAATGTAAAAACACTTTTACAGAGGACTACCCTTCCTCTATCCATGACCGCAGTGGCAGGTCCCTCCTTCTTCCGTACGAGGGGGGGCATGACCGAAATTAGACGGGGTAAAAAAAACCCATGTGGGGGAAAAAAAACCCACTTTTTGAAAATGGTCTGGTGATGTCGAAAAACCTTGTAGCTACTCCAAAAGACACCTGGTAGTGCAAAAAGAAGTTTATTGTTAACACAAATGCGCATACTGACACTTTCTTGATCGATTTCTGGAATACGGGCCTAATAGTCGGACTTTGTCATTTTGAGGTCCCTTTGGAGCGGAAAGTAGTATTATTTGGTACTATTGCCACTTTTTTGTGTGTTTTTAATTATAACCTGTTAATTTCTCTTGTTTAAACGCCAAATAACCGAATAAAACTAAAATATGCCCGTCACGACCAGTCACACCCACTTACGGTACCCTCCATGGAGGGTCGATGGCGTAAAAAGTAGCCATAAAGTGCAGATTTTGCATGTATTTCAAGCGTAATAGCAAATTTTTAGTTGTTTTCAACGTTTTCAGGCGAAATTAAGGTGTTTTGTTTTCAAATCTGAAAATTCAAAATTTTATAATGGGCTGCGAACGGCTGTTTTCAAACTTGTCTACCTGAGGCCCCATAGCAAATCTACGTATAGTTTTGGCATCAGGGGCCTCTACTACTCCTAATACGTGCCATAGCGTTGAAAAACTATCGCTAACACAATTTTCGGCTGATTTATGGGGTGGGTTTTTTTTCCCCCACATGGGTTTTTTTTCCCCCAAATGGGTTTTTTTTCCCCGGCAAGTTTTTGGCTTCCCGCCAAAAAATGGTAAGAGATAGCGAAATGAAACCGGTGCCAGCATTTAGAGCAAGGTTAGGCCTACGACAGATTTTTTTGGTTTCCCGTGAAAACGTATAGTCTATGAGCTACATGACGAAATATGAAAATGCGGGTTTTTTTTCCCCGCCTGCTATAAATGTTCAGCCCATTGCAATAAAATTGTAGCCGCCTTGTACGAACTATTTTCCTTAATTTTAAGCACCGAGAGAAATGCTTTTTAGTAAATATGTTTAAGACATTCGTAAGGCCCATATTGGAATATGCTGCCCCTATCTGGTCACCGTACCTTTTGAAGGATATCGATCGTATAGAAAATGTACAGCGTCGCTTTACTAAGCGCATTGCTGGATTAAGTGAATTATCATGGACAAGTGAATTGACATTAAGGGAATTGTTGGACAGTACACAAAAATTAGGATCTATGCAGATGATATTAAATTGTATATTGCGTGTCACTCTTCATACACCTTACAATTTTTACAGGCAGACGTATCTTTAATTTTTGATTGGTGTGATGGATGGCAATTGTCCTTATCTGTGCCTAAATGTTCAGTTCTCCACCTTGGTTATATTAATCCTATGAAATAATATGTTGTAAATGATTCATTTTTAGCTGTCGCTGATGAAGTTAAAGATCTGGGAGTGACTTTCACTAATGATATGAGTTTTAAAAAACATACAGCTTTAGTGGTTACTGAGTGTCTTCGACGCGTTAATTTAATTTTTCGAAATTTTGTTTACAGAGATACTACGTTTCTAATTTCTATGTACATAAGTTTTGTTCGTTCTAAGCTTTTGTATGGAATATCTGCTTGATATCCTATGCATCTTACTCAGTTTCGTTCTCTTGAGTCGGTACAGCGTAAATTTTTATCGAGAATTCCTGAATTTGTTGGTTTAGGTTATGATGCCTACCTTAGCAAAGCCAATTTAGATAGTATTTCTCTTGTTTGTTTGAAGTATGACTTAATTCTTGTGTATAAAATAATTCATGGTTTAATTGATGTCAGATGTTCTGATTTTTTTTGAGTTTTTGCCCTATGATCATAATACCAGGGGTCATCTTTTTAAATTACGCGTTCCTTTTTCTAAGCTTAAGGTACGTAGAAGATTTTTTGCACATTGTGTGGTTTCTGCTTGGAATAGCTTACCCATCCATGTTATAGCCTGTAATTCGCTGTCAAGTTTCAAATCAAAAGTAGAAACATGTGATAGTTTCCTTTCTGGGTTTATTGATATATAGCTTATGCTTTTTTTTAGTTCTCTCCATGGGGTGTTTTTTTTAGGGATGTCGCGGATGTGACTTTTTTGACATCCGCGGATGCGGATGCGGATGCGGATGCGGATGTTGACTTCTGACATCCGCGCGGATGCGGATGCGGATGCGGATCTTTTTAGAAAACGTTCTAAACAAGTTATGAGCCGAATTTTTGAAAAATTTTTCACCAAAAAATACATAATGTACTAAAAATAGCAAGTATGAATGCAAGTACTAAGGAATGAGACTTTTGTAAAAAAACAGTTTGTATCGAAGTTGTGCATTCATTATCTTCTAAGCCATGAGCCGCCATCAACAGTTTGTTTAAAACGCTATTGGTTAACTTTATGCCAACTCAAAGGCTATCGGCGTGACCCTCTGGCAACTTGATGCTTTTGGTTTTGGTTGGTTTATAATCACTATACGTACTCTGTTTATTCTTTCTAATCTACGAAAGCATGCAAGTTGAAATCTGATAATATTGTTTTGACAATTATTGCTTTACAAGTTTGTAGACTAGTCTCGCTCAAATATGCAAAACTTCGAATATGCCCGCAATATCAAATATTCGTGAAGCCTACTTTAAAAAAGTGCGATTTGCAACCAACAATGAGGTGAGAAAGCCTAGAATAAAGTTTCAATCCACCGTTTTGAGAAAAAATATTGGTATATATATACATGTACAAAAATCAAAACTGCCGTCTGATTTTCTACATTTTTAGTAATTTTTACCGAATCTGCAACATCCGCACATCCGCATTAAATTTTTGCGGATGCGGATGCGGAGGCGGATGTCAAAAAGTTGCGGATCATCCGCGGATGCGGATGCGGATGCGGATATCCGCGACATCCCTAGTTTTTTTATTTTATATCACTGGCTATATATATATATATATATATATATATATATATATATATATATATATATATATATATATATATCACCAGTGATATAAAATAAAAAAACTAGGATGTGAATATCCGCATCACATCCGGCATCCGCGGATGATCACAACTTTTTTTGACATCCGCCTCCGCATCCGCAAAAATTTAATGCGGATGTGCGGATGTTGCAGATTCGGTAAAAATTACTAAAATGTCAAAAATACAACGGCAGTTTTGATTTTTGTACATGTATATATATCCAATATTTTTTTCTCAAAACAGTGGATTGAAACTTATTATTCCTCACCTCATTGTTGGTTGCAAATCGCACTTTTTTGAGAGTAGGCTTAGCGAATATTTGATATTGCGGCGTATTGCCGAAGTTTTGCATCCTCTACAAACTTGTAAAGCAAATAATTGTCAAAACAATATTATCAGATTTCAACTTGCATGCTTTCCGTAATTAGGAAAGAATAAACAGAGTACGTATAGTGATTATAAACCAACAAAAACCAAAAGCATAGAGCAGCCGATAGCTTTTAAGTTGGGGCATAAAATTAACCAATGCCAGGTTTTTTTGACGAACTGTTGATGGCGGCTCATAGCTTAGAAGATAATGAATGCACAACTTTTTCAATACGAACTGTTTTTTTCCTACGAAAGTCTCTTAGTACTTGCATTCATCTTGCTATTTTTAGTACATTATGTATTTTTTGGTGAAAATTTTTCAAAAATTCGGCTATAAAAAGATCCGCATCGCATCCGCATCCCGCGCGGATGTCAGAAGTCCAACATCCGCATCCGCATCCGCGTGCGGCATCCGCGGAATGTCAAAAGTCCACATCCGACATCCCCCCCCCCATGAAAAAAGCATAAGGGCTATACCCAAAAGTCACATGTTTCTACTTTTGAGAATTGGAAGGACAGCGGAATTACGGGTCTCACATTGATGGGTAAGCTATTTGAGCAAAAACCACACGAAATGTGCAAAAAATCTTCTACGTTAGGCCTAAGCTTAGAAAAAAGGGAAACGCAAAAAGATGACCCCTGGTATTATGATCATAGGCGAAAACTAGAAAAAATCAGAACATTCTTGACATCCAATTTGAACCGTAGAATTATTTTTATACACAAGAATTAGTCATACTTCAAACAAACAAGAGAAATATATCTCAAGTCTCGTTACTGAGGTAGGCATCATAACCTAAACCAACAAATTCAGAATTCTCGTTGAAGATTTTACGCTGTACCAAAAAAGAGAACGAAACTGAGTAAGATGCATAGGATATCCGAGAGCGGATATTCCATACAAAAGCTTCAGCAAAAAAGACAAAACTTTATGTACATCAAAAATTAAAAAAACATAATATCTCTGTAGACAAAATTTAGAAAAATTGATACAACATCGAAGACACTCAGTAACCACTAAAGCTGTATGTTTTTTAAAACTCATATCATAGGTGAAAGTCACTCCCAGATCTTAGTTTTCATCAGCGACAGGAAAATGAATAAATTTAGCACAAAATTCTCCACTAGATTAATATGCTAACCAAGGTGAGAAAAATCATGAACATTTAGGCACAGGAGTGAGGACAATTGCTCATCCATCACACCAATCAAAAATTAAAAAATTACTGTGTGTCTTAAAAAACTTATAAGGTGTATGAAGACTGACACGCAATATACGATTAATATAATTACCATGCAATCCTAATTTTTGTGTATACTCCAAACAACTACCTAAATGTCAAAATTCCCACTCCTCCATAAAATAATTCACTTAATCCACAATAGCTAGCTAAAACGACACTGTACATTTTCTATCAATCAATATCTTCAAAAGGTACAGTAACAGATAGGGGCAGCATACTCCAAAATAGGCCTTACAAATGCTAAACATATTTACTAAAAAGTATACTAGGTGCTTAAATTAAATAGTTCGTACAAGCGGCTGCATTTATTGCAATAGCTAAAACATTATAGCAGGCAGGAAAAAAACCCGCATTTTTATTTCATAAGTATAGCTGATCAACTCTGGTTTCACGGGAAACCAAAAAAAATCTGTAGTCATTAATTTCTTGCTCTAATGGCACCGTTTTCATTTCGCTATCTCTTACCATTTTTGGCGGGAAGCGAAAACTACAGAAAACCCATTTTGGGGAAAAAAAAAAACCATAAGAAAAAAACCACACATAAATCAGCCGGAAGATTCTTATTCAATAGTTTCAGGACAGACATCTGACATCTGAGTCGGCTCAAAGCTAAACCGAAACTCGCTACGTAGAAGTATGAGGCCTAGTGGACGAGATTTGAAAACATTTCGCAGCCCCATTATAAAATTTTGAATTTTGAAAAACGAAACGCAAAACATTTTGAAAAACGAGCTGAAAATTTGCTGCTACTTGGAAATACATGCAAAATCTGCGTATGGGGTACTTTTTCACAACCTCATGGAGGGTACGGTAAGTGGGGTGTGACTGGTCGTGACGGCATATTTTAGTTTTATTGTTATTTGGCGTTTAGAACAAATTAACAGTAATTGAAAACACACAAAAAAGGCAATAGTACCAAATAGTGCTCCCTTTCCGCTCCAAAGGGACCTCAAAATGACAAAGTCAAACTGCTTAACCATAGTTTCCAGAAATCGATAGAGAAGCGTGTACATATGCGCATTTGTGTTAACAATAAACTTCTTTTTGCACTACCATGTTGTCTTTTGGAGTATACAAACATCCCACCCAACCATTTCCCCCCACAGTGGGTTTTTTTTTACCCCGTCTAATTTCGGTCATGCCCCCTGTAGTACGGAAGAAAGTGTTTTTTTACATTTGAGCTCCGCATCTCTCGTCTCAAAATGAGACTCCAAAATTCACCTCCTTGGAGCCATGTGGTTTGCAATGGGGGGTGGAGTTTTGACTCATAAAAACCGAACGAGACCGTTTGGATACCCCGCTTATATACATTTTGCCTACAGGACTGTACTATACGCTGGCAAATTTTTTGACCTGCTACAGTTGCGCAAATTTCGGAACCGTGAGTTTTCCCGGGGTGCATTTTTTCCCGTTTGCTATAGCGGCCAGAAGGCGCTAGGTGTACATCTCTGTGAGGTTTCAGCTAGCCAATATGCATCTGACCAATTTCGCGTAGAGACCCTATTATTTTTTCGAATTTTCCGAGAGAATGACCCCTCGGTCGGTCCTTATAATAAAAGTCGGGATCGGACTCGGCTTTTTAGCCGTTAAGAGTCTAGCTTAAAAAGCCGGGAATTTGACCTTTCAAATTGCGCTCAAGCCTATTTTTATTATTATCCGAGCTTTTTGGTCAATCCCTGTTAGATCAAGCCGAGCTTTTTATCGAAGCTTTTTGGTGCATGAAAAAATAAAATCTATGTAAAACCATTATAATCCAGACTTCATTTTTATGAATAGGCCGGCTTTTTGTTCCACTTTATGAAATGCGGAAAAGTCGAATAAAAACCGAGCTTAGTTTTATGAACAGGAAATAAGGCGGGATTTTAAGCCAGGCTTGCATGAGCTCGGATCGAGTTGCTGGTGAAATTTCGTGAGCTGAAGTGAGCGGTGGATGTTAACAAACATGCAAACACCCCTATTGGAGCAACTGGGAATTTATCCCTCCGAACTCCGTCCAAAGCTAGTCCCCCCCTTTCTTGTTGCCCCTCACGATCGTTCAATACGTCTTGAGCCAGCCTCTAAAAATCGAAAGGCGCCTTGGTCAAATTTGGCCTAGAAATTGGGAACGTTTATGGGTGTTTAAATGGGCAGATCAAGTGCGGGTAGGGGGGAAATGCAGCGGAGCCTTTGGAGTCAAGCACCTTGAGGGAAGCCTCCCCTATGCACCAATTTGGATTTTTTAAGCTATGACCCTGAAATTGCATTTCCGAGTGTTTGGAAGTGAACGTAAGCCAAAGTTCGAAGCCAAAAATGGCTATAATCTTTTTTGTTTTTGGATCGTCTAGGCTAAGCTGGCAGATACTTTCTGAAAATTTTTTTTTTCTGCCTGAGCCTGAGCCAAGCCTAAGCCTCTGACACTAAACTAAAGGCCGATTCACATGCTGCGATTTTACGGCGATTTTGCCGCAGCGTTTTCCCGCGCTGCGGCAAAACGCACTGTTCTAAAACTTCAATTCCCAGCATTTTAAACGCAATTCCAGATTTGCCTCAACTTTCCAGTGCATTCTGTGTCCCGGGCAGGTTGGTTTGGAGCAATATTCGCAAAGCTGTTTGTCATATTTTTAAAAAGGCAGCAAAATAGTTTCAGACGCAAACGCTTTTGTTAGGACGCGTCTACGGGGCCCGCTTGCGTTTTGCGGCAAAATCAGCCGATTCGCGCGGCG
>JASANF010006222.1:0-14510 GCA_030248245.1 Trissonchulus sp. WLG1_4
CCAATGGAATACAGTGGCAAAACAAAATTTTGAAAATTTCATTTCAACTTTTTCTGCCCGTCAACAAATTCTTACATTGGACAATAAACTTGAAAATGTTACTCAACCACACACAGTTTTAAACTCTGTTATCAATGACGTCGTCAGCTTCTTTAACCAAGGTTTTATGCCGTATACTTCGGCCATGCCCAAAAAACATAAAACCATGAAGCCCTGGTGGAACTATTTTTGTGAAAAGGCCAGAGATCAATTTCGTATAGCTGTCAAAAATTATTCTTCGTATAAAAGTTTGAATCACTTAAAATTATACAAAGAAAGTCGTAAATTCTTCCGCAAAACAGTTCGACGTGCTAAACGTCAATATGAAAACATTTTTTCTGAAAAGCTCGATCTAATTAAAAACTCTGATCCCTCAAAATTTTGGCGTATATTAATACCCAAAACTGCGCATTTTAAACCTAATAATGAAAAACTTTTTTCTCACTTCAAAAGTGTAATGAACGTTTCGAATGAAATCCCAGGTGAAAATCTTATCAATGAACAACTTTATAAATATTATGAACTAAAATTAAATAATGCTTTCTTAGATTGTGAAATTACTACTGATGAAGTAAATTCCGCTTTAGACTCCTTTTCTTTGGGAAAAAGCCCTGGTTTAGATAATATATTAATGGAGCAAATCATCGCCTCAAAAAACGTTTTTATTGACTTTTGGACCAAATTGTTTAACTGCTGTCTTAAAAGCTCCACCTATCCAAAACAATGGGCCCGCGCTAAAATTGTTCCAATTTTCAAAAGTGGTGATCCTAACAATGCAGAAAATTACAGAGGTATCTCTATATTAAGTCATATTGGAAAAATTTTTGACAATATAATTAATAAGAGACTTTTAAGCTGGCTTCAATACATTGACTACAGTATCCAAAACCAGTTTGCTTACAAAAAGGGATATGCGACCTCTGATAGTCTTTTTGTCTTGCATAGCGTTGTTACTTGTTATATATCTAAAAAGAAAGCTCTATATGCAGCGTTTGTTGATTTTTCGAAAGCATTTGATAGACTAAATCGTTCGGGTTTATTGTATAAGTTAATGCAGCTTCGGGTGTCTCCTAAAATTCTCAAGTTACTATATAACATGTTAAATGAAACGGAATCTTGTATTGATGGACTTACTGAAACATTTTTTGAAACTAAAATTGGTGTACAACAAGGAGCTGTATTATCGCCCCTACTATTTAATGTGTATGTTGCAGATCTTGAGAAATTTATGATTGACAATAACGCTAACTCTGTTTCTGTGCACAATGTAAAACTTTATGTTCTTTTCTATGCTGATGATATGCTCTTGTTAGCAGAATCAGCAATGGAGTTACAAGAAAACCTCAATATTCTATCTCTCTACTGCAAAAGATGGGCTATCGAAGTAAATTGCCAAAAAAGCAAAATTATGTGCTTCAGGCCAAAGCGCATGACTGTCCAAAATGAAACTATATATTTTAATAATGAGGAATTAGAAACTGTCGAAGCCTTCAAATATCTCGGTTTCTTAATTACAAATCATGGAATCTGTAGCCAAGATCTAATTAAAAATCGCACAAACTTAGCAATAAAATCCAAAAGTTACCTTTTGCATGTTTTAACAAATTACCCAAAACTCCCCTATATCACGAAATTACAATTATTTGATTGTCTTGTAACTCCTGTATTACATTATGGTCATGAAGTATGCGGATACTTGACATGGCCGGAAACAAATATACGTTTACTGCATAATTACGCAGATGAGTTCGAAAAAGTTCATACAAGCTTTTTGAAACGTATTCTTGGCGTTAAAAATACAACGCCAACTGTAGCTGTTTATGCAGAACTTGGTAGATTTCCACTCATACTGAAACGTATTCTCGGAATTATAAGATATTGGTTCAAAATTCTTGAAATTCCTCCTCATGATTTACGAAAGCAAGCTTACTTCGCACTATGTACTCTGGCTTGGGAAATGCCAAGTGTCCGCACATGGATAACTGCACTAGTTTCATTGCTAAATTCGCTTGGATACATTGAATTATGGTACACACAAAAAGTTGAAAATTCAAAAGAAACCATGAGATATATAGATTTAAAACTAAAAGAATTATTTTTTCAAACATATACATCAGAAATACAGAATCTTCCCAGCCTTGACCTTTTCATTAAATTTAAGAAAAATTTTGAACTAGAATCATATCTATTACATGTAAGAAATTCTACTTATGTACGTGCACTAAGTAGATTTAGGTTAAGATCGCATGACCTAGAATTTGAAAAAGGTAAACGGGATTGACGAGTATCACATAGAACTACACGACAAGAAAGACTATGTACCCACTGCAGTTTGAATAAAGTAGAAGATGGAATTCTTTTTCTTATGGAATGTCCCCGTTTTGCAAACCTCAGAAATAGCTATATCACCAGTCACCTTGATAGCTCATTGTCTTATGATGATAACTTCGTAAAATTATTGTCTTCTAAAAATATCTTCACTCTTTTGAATTTCTCGAAGTTCGTACATTTCGCACTCACTGAAAGAACGAAACTTTTGAGCTCACGCAATGTCAGGACATGAGAGCTTACAAATTTGCACGATTGAATAAGTATTTTTACTAACATTTTATAATCTTTTTGCACTGACTAATGTTGTTTTGTTGTTTTTTTTCTCACTGTTATCCAGTAGTGCGTTTATTTTGTTTGTTTCAACAGCATATTATGTTCCGTTTTGGAATGTTATGCTTCGGATTACTTCAATAAAGAACATATTAGTGTCTCACTTTGTTTAGAAGAAGAGTGAGACACTCTCCTTTCTGCCTGTGTTATAGCGCAGGCAGATGCGCTCGTCATTTCCAGGCCACATGTTGCCGTTTTGTGCAACATGTGGCTGACCAATCAGCGCGTAGATTCTCTGCGAAACACACTTTAGTACATAATCGCTGCTGCGTTGATAAGCATTAAGATAGGGATAAATTGTTAATAACTCATTATTTATTCATAGTCTGCTTGCGAAAACATTAAAAAAGGTTTGCAAATACCTTTGGAAATATTTTAGCAAACTTTCAGCGAAATTGATTGAGAAACTTTTGAGATATAAACTTTTCTCATTTTCTTGAAAGTTTTTCAATTAATTTCGCTGAAAGTTTGCCAAAATATCCCCAAAGGTACTTGCAAACATTTTTTTTAATGTTTTTGTAAGCTGACTATGGGCCAATTCCAAAAATACCTAATTTAACGGATTTAACTTGTCATGCTGCATATTTTAAATCCGTTTAGTGGGACTTAGGTGAGCATGCTGATGCGCTTAAATCCATTAAATCCGGTATTTTAGGAATTGGATTTTAATTAAATCCGACTATTTTTAATCTGACTTAATTAAGTCCGATCCATTTCTTAAAATACAAGATTTATTAGTTTTCTTAATACTTCCGCTGCGCTTCCAAGCGTCATTAAGCAAATCGGCCAATCAAAATATGGCTGATATTACATGTGATACCAGGAACATATAAACAAACTAGCCTACTACATAGTGAAAGAATAGCGTGGGTTTGTGGTGCGTTATTAATTCCATCGTAATTTGTGTTTTTTCAACATATTTTGCATGAAACTTCTAAATAGAGTGAGGCACTATTATGTACTCTTGGTCCTACTCTAGAAGGAACAAAAACAAAGTTACACGTTACGTTAGTTTCATCTTAAAACGATAGATCTCATTCAAATTTTCTTTTCATGTGTAGAAAAATTCTGTTTTAAAATATGCACTGCACAAATAATTAAATTATACATTATACAGACTTCGTATATGTATATTACTGAAATAATTTTTTGGGCCTGAGTTTAGCTGCATTTTCAGGAAATGAAATGTTTGAATATCTTAGAAACGTGTCTGGCATCTTACTAAGTTCTCACTTCGAGTCGCTTCTCTTAGCTGGAGCTGTTTTTATTGAGACTTATAGGCGGCTTTAACATAAGATAGACTTTACAATGAGTTCCTGGACTGAAATGTATACTGCCTTTTTAAAAATTTGACAGTATTTGTTTTTGTGTTGTAAATGAGAACTAGGCCTTACGAGACTTGGGGGCTGTGGTTTAGTGGTTAGCATTCTCGTTGTCGACTCGAGCGGCCCGAGTTGGATTTCCGGCGCCTCCATTTCTTTCTAAATTTGGGTGTCCATCTACGTTCAACATTTGTGACTATGTTTAGCATTTATAGAAGAAAGGCTTTTAGGAGTTTTTAATGAACAGCATTACATCAAAACATCAGATTAAGGTTGTAGTTGAAAGTATAGTTTTCTAAGTTAGAATGTCAGTATTCGACTTTTATGAAGTTAGGTTACAAATAGGTAACTTTTGAGTGTTACTACACATCTCTCGCCCCAAAAAGTGGAGCTTAAAAAGTGGAGCTATTTAAATTTAACTATCTTTTTCGAGCTTTGATTGTAATTTGAGTTGCTAGTAACTGGAAGTTCTTGAGATTGAGAGGTTTTAGTCGATTTGGAAGGACCAGATTCTTTAAGGGGGTAATTGCGTTTTTAGGTGTTTTTTTTAAACTACCATAACTGCACTTAACCTCAACGAAAACTAGAGCGGTCTTTTTTACATTTTTTTCCACCTTCTAGCTTTAAAAAACCTATATTCAAAAGCAGATTATCTTTTGCTATTTTACTGCTGCAATCATTTGAATACACCCCATCAGCGGTTTTTTTGACTAATTTTTGAGCCACAGTTATGAAACTCAAGATCAGCCAATAACTACTAAACTTTTTGCAGTTATGCACTGACATAATATCCCCACCCGTTTTTTTGATATAGTTGATAAGTCGTTTCTACGTTGAGAAAATGACATTTTTGTGCAAAAAGCACGTAATTTGACTATTCTCTAAAATTTTCAAAAGCCCATAACACCGACTCTACAAACTATTTTTATAAAAGGAAAAAAACGGGTGGGGATGTTTTCCTAAAGAAAATGTGGTTAAAGTTTCGAAGCCGTAGTCCGATTTTAGCTTGAGTTCTGTGGGCGCAAAAATTACACTGAAATGTCAAAAACCACGAAAACGACATTATCCCCTTAAGTCCGTTTGAAATATATGGCTTTAGACGCTCGATACTGACAGCCTCTTCCTTGCTGCCAAGTTGTAATAAAAACGTTTTTCCTGTCGCTACCTCAGTAGCGACAGGACTTTACATTTGTTTTGCCCTACGTAAATTACACGTCTTACGTGTATTCGCTGTGGCGAATTTGTGTGCGTGTTTGTGTGTCATTTTACTATTATGTGTGAGCTGGCCTAGGCGGCCAGCAAGCTGGCTTAGTTTTGTTGCTGGTAGCTAACTTACTGTACGGCCGAAATGGCCAAATTAGGCGTTTTCAAGGTTTTTAATGCCCTGAACATAATTTTTTTTATTGACTGGGGCTTTTATTATCAAAAACTAAGTAATGAATTGAATTACATCCAGAATTTTTCAAAACCAGCAGCAAAAAATAGCAAAAATCGTCTCAAAACTAAGTAAAACGCCCCTTGACGGTAGTTTCAAATATGTTTGACAACTACTCACTAACCACAAAATCTTGCCTAATCATATTTTGGCATACCTAACGGTATTTTGGTACCTAATTATTCGAGTACCACTTAGCAATTTCACTTCTACTATAAATTCGTGAGACGGACTTAGAGGCTTCCGTTTACATTTCGTCTCGAGTTGGCCACGTGAGAAAAGTGCCAGCCAAGTTTTGTCGTTTAATTGAATAATAATAATTAATTAGGGCCACAAGACTTGGGGGCTGTGGTGTAGTGTTTAGCATTTTCCTAGTCCACATAAAAGTCCCAGGCTCGATCCTCTACGCCTCTTTTTTCCTTATTTTCTACATAGTACATACTATTACGTATTGTATATAACTTCATTCGAGGTAAAATTTAAAAACAGTTTTGCAAAAACATCAAAAAACCTTTCTGAAACTTGAACAAATGTGAGCGACAGGTCACCTTCCTTAGAAGGGATTTCTTCCAACTGATGTCTTTTCTACCGATTATACAGTTGTAATGAAAACTACTACTGTTGGTCAAGACTACAATGCTGCTGTGGGCATGGATCAAAACTCAATAAATTTTGCATAAAATTGCTGCTTGTTGGAAATCATTGTAGCACTTTGTAAGGACCAGTGTACGGTGTCTCAAGTGGGCGCCGTATCCAATCCACGCAAACCCAAACATGCGAGCATTGTTGTAGGGACTTTGGCAAACTTTCAAAAGATTTTCTTGGAGAGTTATCTGTCCAAATCTTGAATTGTATTTCGCGTAAATTAGACGATAGTTTGTCAACAAATTCAGCATTAAATGTAGCGTCTTTGGGGACAATTAGGAATGCTTGAATGTGGGCCATAGTTCCAGTTAGCAATTGAAAAGGGCCAACTCCGGTCGCAGAGGACGGCGTTATTCGATAAGCGAAAAGGACCATAGGTAGAGCCTGTTTCCAATCGCCCTTTCGTGCTTTTAGAGACGTTTTAAGAGTGCGATGAAATCGCTCTATTTTTCTGTTACTGCTAGGGTGGTAAGCTGCCGTCCGAATTCGCGTAAAACCGATTAATTTCGATAATTGATAAAACAGTTCAGACTCAAACTGTTTACCACGATCAGTGGTCACAGTGAGCGGTACACCAAAGCGTTGTACCCAACCGTTTATAAAAGCAGTTGCGACTGCATCCGCAGTTATCGATTGTGTTGGCTCCACTTCTACCCAACCGGTGTCTCTATCTATCATCGTAACAAAATAGAAGAAGAAGGGAGGGTGCCAACAATGTCCATGTGAACATTTTCAAATCGGTTTCCCACCGGGAAACTATGTTTGGAAGTTTTAGGGTATTTAATAATTTCGGCTGACTGGCATTGTTCACATTCTTTACACCATCTTTTAATGTATTTGCGCGCGTCTTTCCAGACGTAACGAGATAAGATCAGACGAGTACTAGCTTTGATTCCAGGATGAGCTAAGTTGTGCAGCTCTTGAAAAGCAATTTCTGGTGCATTCCGGAAGTATGGGTCTGGGATAGGGCATGCTGTTGTCACATTGGAGTTCAGACCAATCCGCCAGTGTGTACTTTCGAATTTGATAACTACCATTGAGTTCAGAAACGTTGGCAGTTGTTTGCGCTATTGCAATAGAGGGTAGATCAAAACAGTCCAACGTAACTGAGTTTATCGAACGAGACAGAGTATCAGCGACGATATTGTTTTCGCCGCGGATATGGCAAACTTCGTTGATGAATTCAGTTAAATAGGACAGTTGGCGGTGTTGTTTGGGTACACCGCTAGATTTTTTGTTGAAAGCACTGACTAGTGGCTTGTGATCGGTGTACTCAACTACGTTACGACCTTCGAGTAAATGTTTGAATTTACGCGTAGAGTCGTACATCGCGTACAGTTCACGTTCAAAATTAGACCATTTTTGTTGAGCTCGAGAGAATTGTTTAGAATAAAACGCTAAGGGTACTTGAGTTCCGTCTCTGATTACATGTAATGCAGCGCCGTAAGCCACGTTAAATGCGTCAGTCGTTAGCGTGTAACATTTATCGTGGATAGACGGGTAGTGCAGAAGTGTCAAATCAGCTAGTTTTGTCTTTAGTACATCGAACGATCGCTGGTGGTGGGCAAGCCACGACCAGTTCGATTGTTTAGTTCCGAGTTTGGGCTGCGTAGTTCGAAGTAATTCGTGCAACGGGGAAGCAATGTGGGCGAATTTTGGTATGTGTCGGCGGTAAAAACCAAGCAAGCCCATAATACGTCGTAGTTCAGGGTAGTCTTTTGGTGGGTTTAGTTTTAGCAGTGCTTTCACGCGATCAGTTTTTGGACAAATACCTTCACCGGAAACATGATAACCGAGAAAAACTGTTTCAGTTTTGAGAAATTCGCATTTAGCAAAATTGAGTTTGATGCTGAATTCTTTTAGTCTTTGAAATATAACTTCTAGATGCTTAAAATGCTCATAAATATCTTTAGAGAAAATAAGAACTTCGTCAATATAGCCAAATGCGAAATTCAGTCCGCGAATAACTTGGTCGATCAATCTTTGGAACGTTGAACCCGAGTTTCGTGTTCCAAACGGCATTCGGACAAATTCGTACATGCCAAACGGAGTAGTAATAGCATTTTTACAAATATCACTTGGCTCTACAGGGATCTGATGATACGCCTTCACCAGGTCAGGTCGAGAAAATACTGTACTTTTGTCGATATTTGACGTAAACTGGAGAAGATGTGGTAAAAGGTATCGATCTGGCACCGTTATTCTATTCAGAGCACGATAGTGCCCAGAAGGGCGCCAATCGTTGGAGCTTTGTTTGGGCACCATATGTAGTGGGCTTGACCACTGGCTGGAAGACGGGCGGATTATACCGTCTTTCAACATATTGTCAAAAAATAGTTTGGCTACTTTTAACTTTTCGGGGTGAAGTTGTCTTGGTCGGCTAAAAACGGGTCCACCCTTTGTTTCAATTTTATGTGTGACAGTGTGTTTTGTGATAAAGTCGGGGTCAAACTTCAGTGGCGAGAAAAGTTCTTTGTATCTAGAGCACAAATCAGACAGTTTAGGATTGTGGCATGCATCAATGTTTATAACAGCACTCGAATACTTCGATAGTGATGATTTTTCGAGCTTAACTTTCAGCAACGTATCAGAGTCTGTTAATTGTCCTTTGTGGCAGTCCACAAGCAGTTTATGTTTTGACAAAAAGTCCAACCCAAGAACATTATGCTCAACTTCGGCAACTACGAAGGTGTGCGAATATGCTCTTCGGATTGAGCGCAAATCAACCTTACAAGTAATTTGACCAAAAACAGTTATACTACTACCAGAAACAGTTTTTAGAGTACAGTCTGTCTCTTGAATCTAGTTTTTTAGTTCAGCACATCTACGCAGTAACGATACGTCAGCCCCAGTGTCTATTAAAAAGTTTACAGGGCGATTAAAAATTTGTCAATTGTCAATTGTCAAATTGTCAATCTAGCACTGCAAGTTACCGCATTTATTGCAGCGCTTTGCTGTTTCCCTGACTTCGCAAAGGTGAAGCAGGCCGGGAAGAAGTATCCATGACGGGTGGTTTGGTTCCCGGCCACTTACACCATGGCTTACAGCGTTTGGCAGAGTTAAGCCTGTTTCACACGAGGGCGCATTTTGCTCCATGGCGCGTTGCATGCAACGCGCCATGGCGCATTACATGGCGCATTGCATGGCGCATTTCATGGCGCATTTCATGGCGCATTACATGGCGCATTACATGGCGCATTCCATGGCGCATTCCATGGCGCATTACATGGCGCATTACATGGCGCATTCCAGGGCGCATTACATGGCGCATTTCATGGCGCGTTGCATGGCGCATTACATGGCGCATTATTTCACTTTGTGGACGCACGCTATGGAGCATTTTACGAAATAATATTCTAAATCATTCACTATAATGCTCGATTTTTGAAATTTTATTTGACAAAGCCTGTTTGTTTGTTATTAATAATACACATAATAATAAACATATTATTTTTTAAAGATATATAATATTTATCATAAAACGATTTTTAAAATAAGGTATTTTTGTGAAATAATGCAGATATATTTAAAAATTATGAAGATTATATAAGCAAGTATAGTATTACTATTATTCTAAAAAAATAATGCCCAAATCAGCATGAAAAACATTCGATTTTGGCACAATGCCTAGAAATATCACCTGCAACATTCCATCTTAAACGGCCAAAATGAAATATATTAAAGTAAAGTAAGTAATATTAACGTGATATTAGGTAGCTACTTTGCATTTACACACGTAATTTATAAACAATAATAACAATTTAACAAGTGCCATAATTTTTTCTTATTATTATTTAATAGTAAACTTATTAATAGTAAATAAATAAGGTTAATTTTAGAGTCATTAGTCATCACACTGATTGAAAAACGAAGTTTTATTAAACCTAGTTTGGCGCACTAATAAAATTTAGCTACAGTAGGCGGGGCTAAGCCAACTAGTTGAGTGACAGCTGCTTCTGATTGGCCGCTGAATGCTATGCGCCCTCTGATGCGCCATGAAAATTGCAGAAAATTTGATTTTGCGCCATGAAAAATTTTCAATGGGAAAATTTCATGACGCGTTGCATGCAACGCGCCATGCAACGCGCCATGCAACGCGCCATGCAACGCGCCATGCAACGCGCCATGAAATGCGCCATGAAATGCTCCATGTAATGCGCCATGCAATGCGCCATGTAATGCGCCATGTAATGTGCCATGCAATGCGCCATGTAATGCGCCATGGAATGCGCCATGTAATGCGCCATGTAATGCGCCATCAAATGCGCCATGAAATGCGCCCTCGTGTGAAACAGGCTTTAGCATAAAAAATGTGAAACCAGCATATTTTCGGTTTCTGACCTGTAGCTAACGGCAAAATAGTCCCAGCAGTAGATTGTTTTGTTGTGAAATACCCCTTAGGTTGTGTCACGCGTGAGGTCGAAGCTATCGTAGATTTGTCGACCATCTGTATGATTGTGTCTGCAAGCGAGGAGAAATCGTCACCGTTCAAATGCATATGACCCGCTAAAGCCGCACGTGCAGCTACTGGAATTGCATTCAGCAATTTTTGTTTTAGAAGGTCATCATCTGGTCGCAGACCGATTTCAGCTAGCTTTCGACTCAACCGGCGGTAAAAGAAACTTGGTTTTTCTCCTTGCAGAGAAAGCTCCCCTAAGGCTTCTTCTATCAGTTCAGTTTTAGTTTTTGTGTACAGTTTCAAAATTGTCTCTTTGACTTCCTGATAGCTGGCACCCATATCTACAGGTAAATATAGAGCTACATCTTCTGGGAGGGCCGTCAAAACGTGATGGTATTTGGTGGCATCAGAGGCAACCTGGGCAAGGACGAACTGACTCTCCATCTGGCGAAACCATATACTCGGGTTTTGACGATAAAACGGGGGAGGCTTAACCAATACTCGCGCTATTGCTGCATTATCGGCTAACTCACGCTCCCCGATCTCGTTGTCTACCATTGGTGGGCCTGGGTTAGATTCTACGTCACCACTAATGAGCAGTAAAAGTCGGAAAAAGGTAGCGTGACGGCGTCCAGAGTTCGCTTTTGACCAGTTGATACCAAAAGGACTGAACGGTACCTTAGTCGCCAACTTTGAGTGCAGAAACGACAACTGGTACCGGGTCTGGGACAGGTAGATTGAAACGATGACAAACCCACTTCGAAACCAGGAACTGGAAGTAGCTGCCGAATCGTTCTTTTGGTTGTAATATGGCAGCCCAGGGTGAGGTGCCATCGTTGTTGCAATTTGTATGCCCAGGAACAGGAGCTAAGTAAACTTGGGCATGGTGTGCGGAACAAAAGGGTCACCAATTTATAGAGAAAGGCTTTTAGGAGTTTTCAATGAACAGCATTACATCAAAACATCAGATTAAGGTTGTAGTTGAAAGTATAGTATTCTAAGTTAGAATGTCAGTATTCGACTTTTATGAAGTTAGGTTACAAATAAGTAACTCTTGATTGTTACTACACATTAATTAGAGTTAAAAACAGGCTCAACGGATACAATTTATACACTTTTGTTTGTAACATATTTTTGCATTTTATTCACAATTTCGTTCAACTCATTTTATCCTATCTTTTTTGTCCTTTTTCTAAACCTAGCGGACCTAGCGTAACGAAACCTAGCGGACAAATGTTCCATAGAAAGTGACAGTCCAATCGGTTGAATTTGGCATTTGAATGACTGAGCCTCTATACCCTCTAGACAGTTTCTTCGCACTTTAACCAAATCAGCCAGCCAGTAATTTTCCGTTTAACTGTAGTAACCATAATCTACTAATCTAAACTGCTAGTCCTGTCGTGGTAGACGACCCTCAAACCAGCCCATAATTTACCTTTGGTTAAATTTAACGTTAAGTGTATCATTTTCTGCTAAATCAGTTGCCAGTTAATTAATTTTAACTAATTAACTGCATTGTAAGCTACAGTACGCGCTTGATGGGGTTTTCGAAAACGATACACTGAAACTCTGTTTGAAGTTTTTTGCTTTAACTTTAGACTTTTTTATCAAGGCAGAAAAAATTAGGTTAATCTATTTTAGTTACATGTTGGGGAGTCACAAATACATAAATACGATTTTTAGTTGGCTAGGTGTAGTTTTGATTGGGATGCTTATTTGACAGAGTAGAGCCCGGTTCGTACTTGTCCTTAAGAACACAGGAACACAGACAAGGACAAATTTAGGTCATCTGTTGTAAAAGTACATAGACCTGATTTTCAGACTCGGCTTATTCTTTTGTATACGGTTTTAAGTCACCTTAAATATTTTCATTTGGAAAGTAGATCTCTTAATATTGCTTACGGGTCAACACTATAGAAATTGACTTCGTTCACTCGACTTTAGCAAATGACCTTGTTCCTCTGCGGCAGTGTTGTTTTAGTATAGAAATTTTAGTTTAGTTTAGACACAGTTATAGCACAGAGACCCCGATTTAGTTTAGTCTTGATACAGTCATAGTATAGCGGCCTCAATTTAGTTTAGTTTCAGTTATAGTTATAGTATATCCAGTTTGATTTAGTTTTACTATCACATACTAAAAAATTAGTTTTAGTATAAGTTATAGATTATACTAAAACAAACTACTTTGCGGTTATCGTCAAAAAATTTTATTCAAAAAAAATTTGCTGTTTACTCACAAAATAGTTACATCACATGGGATAATTTATTAAGACATTAAAAAAACCTAAGCAGCAACATTATTTTGTATCATTTATCACTCATACGTGGCTTGGCTTACACTCGAGGGAGTTCTGCTGTTTTTTGGAAACTCATCACAAAACCAGCTATAATAAATAACACCATGTTTTACGATAGCTTTTCTCTTCTGCTACTCAAAATGGTTTGGTCATATTTTAAAAGAAAAGCAGCAAAACGTTCTTTACAAAAATCTCAACTACCATCTTGCTTTTTGGGCTATTTTTTAACATATTTTGGTTAACAAAATTAGAACTGGAATCTTTAACAAAATGCATCTCCAGCATCTAACATTTTCCCCAATGTTAATTAATACAAATAGCTTGTAGTCATTATGTTGCCAAGCCAACTTCGCATACATACAGTTGTCGAAAGCTGAATTTAATATTTCCATTTTTATTCATGTGATCAAATTTAAAGTTTAAGCACTAAACTTTAGTCCGCTGACTTCATTCTATATTATCTTTTTTTTCCAAAATACTGCCGACTCCTGCAATGAACATCCGGCTCCGGTTCCAGCGAAATTTTTTCCTCCCGTGGTACATTCGCGGGGCTTGAATTTGAACAGACAGAAAGACGCGAATTTACAATTTCGTGGAATTACTAATTTTTTTAAATTCTACAATTTTAGCGATTATTTAGTTTATTACATCATTTTGCGCACTCAATTCATGTTCGCACTGTAGTATACAGTAGAAATTACTGTACCGATTTGCAATTCGTAACGAAGGCTATAGTTTCCGCTTAAACTTGCAAGATAGCGGTTTGCAGCCATCAAAACAAGACTTGTATCACTGCTATGATCTTGTGCCCATGGTTACTGTATACTTAGTTTCTAGTTCACAACCAACAACGATTAAAATTAATGCAGCATACTGTGTAACCCAATAATAAATAAATAAGCTAAACCACTGGGCTGTTAATAAATTGTTTTGCAGTTTTATACCAAGAGCACATAACAGTGTAACACTGCTCAGTGAGACAGTTATTCATTAGGTATCCTGATGCACTTACTTAATATCCTAATAAACTTTTCAGTGTAATTTGCAATATCCACGTTTTTAAAAAAAATCCAACTCCGACCAGATTAACAAACTTCCATTTTATGAGTCAGATTTGCAAAATGTTTCAGAGT
Organism: Trissonchulus sp. WLG1_4; assembly: GCA_030248245.1. Classification (NCBI taxonomy): domain Eukaryota; kingdom Metazoa; phylum Nematoda; class Enoplea; order Enoplida; family Ironidae; genus Trissonchulus; species Trissonchulus sp. WLG1_4. The sequence continues at coordinate 13,932 of JASANF010006222.1, forward strand.
AAAATTAAAACAAGTGATCGCATTAGAGATTTCAACCATATCATATCTTCTGACGCCCTGTTTCAGAACTAGGGTCAAACTGAAGTTTAAATTGTTATTTTGTAACGAAATAGAAATTAACCAAAAAACGGACAATAACAGCCTACTTACGGTGGGGTATATGTAACTCAACTCAAGTAGTCGTTCTGGCTTTTCATGGCGAAAAAAGTTTAGGTAACACTCATTTTTCTAGATATTTTTCAAACTTTTTCGTTTTCAAAATGCCTTTTGAGCCTTCACAAAACGCAGCTTTTGATAGGATGATGATTGATCATTAATAAAGAGCAGACGTTAAGCGACCGCAAAGTTTACTGCTTAGTTTTTAACTGTTAGTTAAACTTAGCTTAGTTTAACTTAGCTAATTTCTCCTTTTTTTCGTTTTAAGGTCGCGTGACTCCAATTTGTGGCTCATTTAGTCATTTAGGGATTTTCAATTTTTTTCTTATTTTTCTCGTTTTCTCATTTTTCATTCAGGTTCCCACAAAAACAGAATTTTGTAGAAGCTACTTTGGTAAGCATTAGATATGTAGGTCTGTAAGT
>JASANF010006223.1:0-69685 GCA_030248245.1 Trissonchulus sp. WLG1_4
CATATGTCATCAGTTTCAGGTATGTACTGATTCGCTGCTTGTAGACTAAAGTTTGACAAAACAATGCGCCACTTCCTTATTTTAGTGGCATGACTTCTGCTACTACTTGCTGTACTGTTGATAGTCAAAATCTATTCTTTTCGTAACGAAATCACATGTTTTGTTTTCTCAACTGGTGCAACTATTTTTTGTCAGACTTTAGTGAATACCTGTTCCAGCATAGCCACCACGACCCGGTGCAATTTGCCACTGATCACGACGGGCTGGTTGTTGGCCAAATCCTGGATCCGGGAAATCCCCTCAACGTTGTCCTCCCTGAAAATATAAAAAAATGACCGCTGAGATTCACGAAAATTCTTTAACTTGATCAAAATCTAACTAGGAAACGTTTTTAGACGAAATGCGTAGATTTTTTTCATGACTGACTACCTATGTTATGCTAGTATTTCATGCGAAAAAAACACTTTTGGCCAAGCTTTGAGCGATCTTAATGGTAACAAGAGTACATAAGATGCTGTGAGACACTCTTATGGACTCTTGATGCTAAAAACCTTTTGTGAGTCACAGTCATTGCAACCGTGTTTAAATTGCCAACTTCCACCGATTAATTTTCCCCCACTTTTAAGTAAAAAATTTCAGCCCCCTCTAACAGGTGTTCAGCTGCCGATATTCTAACTAACCGCGTTAATCCAGCCCCCCCCCTCATCCCAATAATCACCCACCATTCGCTACTTTCCAGTTTTTTCAAGGCGTCATCGATATTCCCATCCCCGCCCGTGTGACCATTCATCTTGCTGGGAGACGTTGATCTCTTCTTGCTGCCTGAAATATTGCACAAACTTATAGATATTAATTAATTAATTATTTAATTTATTTATTATTAATTATCAAGCATATTATAGTGTCCAAATGAAAGAATATGCGCCATTTTTAGAACAAAAGGAAGAAGTTACATAAAAGGGCTGCTCGTGTCGAAGTCGAGAATGCTAACCACTATACATACCACAGCCCCCAAGTATCGTAGGCCTTATTTCTCATTTACAATCTAAAGCAGAACACTGTGACACTGTTCTAAGTCTAGCTAAATGACATATCTATATGACATATGTATGATATATAGACATATAGTCATATATGTTATATGACTGTATGACATATATATGACATTGTATCAATAAGTACTACTTTTATACTAGAGTTATAGTTTTGATTGACATATATATAAAAGGTCCTCTTTATATAAAGGTTCCTCTATATATAAAAAGGTCCATAAAAGGTTTATTCTAGAGTTACATAACTTAGTTTTTATAAGCTTTAGGACAAGAATATATAAATTACAACTGTCTTAATTTTAGAAAAAAAATCGTTTCACTGTAGTGGGGAGGACTAACTACGAAAATTACTTTCAAAGCGTGACCACAACACTAATTTGAGCGTGCACTTTTTAATGTACTTCATCATTTTTACTTTTCTACTTATTTTACGCCTCAATTACAACTTACATCACTGTAGGTTTTGTTATGAAGTTAGGGCTCTCTGACTTTCAAATACTTTGGCTCAATTTGTGGAGTAAAATATTTTTAACACAATTCTCAATTTTCTATCCAAACTAAAGGTCTAACTAATAAATTGGCAACGATAGTAGAATCAATAAACTTATGCAAATTATAATTTTAACTATACTAAAACTGAGCAAAGGATTATACATTATTCTAAACTAAAAAAATTAAAACAAAAAAGTTACCAGCAGCTTTTCTATTGTTTTTGGGAGATGTTTTTCGTGGGGACAGCTAAAAACACATAAAATATTATTATTTAAATTATATGAAATTTGAATGAACAACAATTTATGTCACAACTCAACCAGAGGGAATGCAAACAAATTGTTACAAAAATTTAGCAAGCCGGTTTCGCGATATTATTCGCTTATTGGCTATAAGGGAAATGGAATAATATATTATTTTTATATGGCATATATATCATATATACAGTTCCACTTTTACGCTCGAATTAGCTTTTTGTAACAGAACAGTCTTTTTTGAATAAAATGTCATGACTTTAAACTTTTGGCGAATTCGAAATAATGAAAAAAGTAGAAATTCGTGCATTCATAGAAATAAAAAATATTTCTATTGACCGATTTATACTTATGAAAAGGAAGTCCGAAACTTTAGGACTTTAAAGCTGATGAGAATAATAGATAAAAAGTTGCTGCGATCAGTTGGGTTCAAGGGTTAGTTCCTAAACTAGATTAAACGGATTAGATTCTTGTTGTTGTTGAACTTGTTCAAATCAACGACACATAATAATAATAAATCATTAGTGAATTGAATACGTCAATTTTGATCCAACCATAAGGTTGTTTGGTAAAAATTGGGTATCTTAAAATGGGTGATCAGAGTAGAAACTGAAGATGAGGGAAGAAATGAGGACAAATAAGGCAAACCGGAAAATTTGCAACAGTCACAACTGCCCTACTTGAGGTCCAAAAGATCTTCGGATCACCCACATCAAGAATTCCACAAAAATTTAATCCAATCCGTTTAATACATATATGTATACATTTAAAAATCAGGCATAAAATAGTGAAAAATTTTTGATCTAAAAATGGGATTAAAATTGCATCATACCTGACCCGTTGAAGCCCACTTCGTTAGGTTGCCAAACATTCCCGTTGATTTTTTATTTTCTAAAACAAATGAATCAGATTTATTAAAAAAAGTTATAGAAACCACTACAACTCTAAAACTTTTTACGCCGCGCCCTCAAGGGACGCGTACATTCGGAATCTCAAATTCTTACGTTAATTTAGGCAGGTCAAAATTCCAGTGTTAAATTACACTGGAAGGGCAGGTACCTCACTGTTCTGCCAACCATCGCACAGTTAACAATTTGGCGAAGGTTTCCATGCGCTGCCATAGAATGCAAAATACGATGGGTGGAATCGATCCACCGCCACTCTTTTCCGTAACCAGATGCTCGGCAGATGCTGAGCACACTGCCATTTGAGCCAACCGGCCTTCTTACTCAGCAGAGGAGTTTGTTCACAAAACAAAATCGTTTTGTTACACACTTTGTAGAAAACTTCCTGTCATCGAACTGTGTTTTCTGCACGCTAATCTACCAAACAGTTGGCAGATAGGATGTATGATTAAGGGATGATTATGTTAGCGAATTAAACTGACTGAATTAATTACACAGACACCAATAGTACATAATATGCTAGACTGTTGAGGGGTGAAGGAAAACCGCATTTATTTTCTAAATACAGCTACGCTTTAATTTCAAAAAAATTCGTTTTCGATAAATTATGATATGATAAAATTATGAATTATGATGATAAAATTATGATTATGAATTATGATAAAAATTTCGTTTTCGTTTTCGCTTTCGTTTTTGCTTTCGTTCAATTTCGTTTCGTTTTCGCTCTTTGCTTCGTTTTCGTTTTCGCTCATTGTGTAATTTGGCAGCTGAGGCGGTCTCAGCTGTCAAGATTGTGGCGGTATTCTTCTTTCAAGTTTAGTATACTTATCTACGCAGTTGAGAATGAGAGCGGCAAACATGAATAGCAGAGCAAAACTTAGGGCAGCAGAAAGAGACAGGCACTCTCATCCATTAAAAACTAATCAAATCAAGTGTGTAGGCTTACAACTTTTGGGTCGCAATAGAAATTATTTGAGTTTCGTGCATTTCGTTTTCGTTTTCGCTTTCGTTTTCGTTTTCATTTCGTTTTCGTTCAATTTAGTTCAACTGAAATTAAAGCGTAGCTGTAGATTTAACTCTAATCCCTCACCACAACCACTTTTTAGCCGGTTTAGTTACCTGGCTCCGTGTCTTTCTTTTTACTTCTCGGAATCTGATCATACGAATGAGATCTTTCTGGCAAGTCCTAAACAAATATAATATGTCAGATCGATTCATACTTACAGCCGTATGTCCGTTCAGTCGAAAATATTTACGAATACATCACGACAATTGTTACTCTTGACACATACTAACGTGAATTTTAGCCAAATAGACCACATTAGTTTCATTAACATTGATTAGCACAGATATTAATTTAAGCAGATGATAATCGGCTTAAAGTGCATTTAGTTTTTATTAAATCGATTAATCTTTATCTAATTGATTAATATAATATCTTTTATAAAAAAATAACGATATTCCTAGTAAAAATAGATCCCCACAGCAAGTTGTATATGCAAATTCATCATTTTACGATTCAAGTCAGGTCCATACTTTTCTGTGTCAAGGAACTTTCCTACATTTGATTGGTTGACGTCTATATTTGTCTGGCCAATAAACTATGAGGTAATTTTGGAAGGCGGAGTATTCAAATGAATAGAATGTGACGGTATCTTACGCTAGTGTGTACAATAGTGCGCATTCTCATTTTTGATTAAACTCAGAAGGAGTGCAAAATGGGCATACTGTAACCGTTAAGGGGCATACTGTAACAAAAAAATTACGCCACAATCTGAACTTATGCACTATTAGTGGCGTGACTTATTTCGTAATTGTGCCGTCTGCACGGACATATATGGCTGTAGATATAAATTTAGTTGTAGACTGGTTTAATAAGCTGTTTCCATACACTACACTTATGGGCGAATCCTCAAAAGGATAACAATAAGTGGTAAAAAACTAACTGGTTCATGTCTTTTTCTTCGGTGGGCTGACCCTCTAGCCCGGGTAGCTCTGTTGAAAGCTGGAGATTTTGGGGGAGAGGGGGGCTGCTGGTTGTCTGAAACATCAACAAGATAGAACTAAAGTCTGACCAAAAAATTGTTGAGCACTGAGACAAAACAGGTGGCGTGATTTTACCAGCTACATGCTATTACTGATGATGGCTGAAATTAGTTGTTAAATTAAATCGCATGCTTTGTTTTGTCGCGGGGTCAATCAATCTTTCATCAATCGATTTTTTTTCAATCGATTTCATTACGAAAAGAATTTCATGCAAGCATCAAGAGTACAGCGAGTAGTCACAAAACTCACGCCACCTATTTTCTCTGGGGTTCAGCAATTTTTGGTAAGACTTTAGGAAAATATATGGCACCAGCGAAAATTTCATATGAAACTGGGAAAGGTCTGAACGAAGTCTATAAAAGTTTTTGCTAGTAAAAATTAGACAAACGTACTTTCGATTGGGCTTAAGACTCTTTTTCTGCCTTTATGGACATCTAAAACATGGACAAAAAACCTCGTATTGATGAAATATTTTTGAACTCTTGGTTATACGCATGTACAAAACAGTTCTGATATTAAATTATGAGAAATAATTATCAAATGAAAAAATTTAATGAAAGAAAAAAACGAAGTTACAAATTGACAAAGAAAGTGAAACTTCAGAAAAAGCATTGCAAACATGCGCCGGGGAATATATATATATATATATATATATATATATATATATATATATATATATATTTTTTTTATATATATATATATATATATATATATATATATATATATATATATATATATATATATATATATATATATATATATATATATATATATATATATATATATATATATATATATATATATATATATATATATTCAAAGACAGCATCATCATCAGAATCACTCAGGGGGGATTCGAAGCACCCATTTCTGAATCTGCAGACCAGCGCTCTACCATCTGAGCTACTGCGCCGATGATGAGCTGTCGTAAATCTTTTTAAGTACTTTTGGTAAAACCTCACCTGCCAGGATTCGTGGTTTGCGGCGATATGAGGGCAACTTTTTTCGAGATCGAGATCTCGATTTCGATTTAGAGCGACGGATTTTGTATCCGGTCGATTTTTTGGTTTGAGTCGGTTGAATGGGAACAACAGCGTCTTTATCGCCAAAGCACAGAAACGGCATTAATTAGTTATCAATAATAATAAATTAGTTAATTAGTAAGTAATTAATTAATTAGTAAGTTAGTTATTGAGATAATTGAGATTAAGTAGTGAATGATTCTGAAATCACAAGCGTATTGTGGCTTGCTTATTTAGGAATAGGATTTAGTAGAGTAGATACATATAAATGTGTAAGGCTTTATTAATAATACAAAGCTTAGCTAATATTTGGTGAAGAATGTCAAAATAGGGAATAGAGTAATTATATAAATCTACCCCAACCGTCGATATACCGAACCTTTGTTGACACATATTTAATGAATAACTATGTTACAAAAAACACTGACTAATAAAATACTAACATTATGAATAACTAAATAATACTGCGTAATACAATACTAATACAATACTAGCATCATCAATAACTAAATAATACTAACTAATACAGTACTAACGTTATGAATAACTAAATAATACTAACTAATACAATACTAATACCAACTTTGTCTACACTAACGCGTCCAGTAAATCTAGTGGAAGACCTCTATATCTCCCTTGGTAACAAATGCTTAGTACAGTCATATAGCTAACCAAATGTAGTAGAAGCATATATATTATTAGCTTGTGGATATACTTTACTTCAATGAGTCTTTTATAGCAGACAGACGAATTACTTATGCGTAACAAATTCAACAATTTTTTTGGTAATTCAGACGTTAAAAAAATTAGCTCTCTTCTCAAGCATATTGAACACTTAAACTAATTGAATAAAAACTGACAAAAGGCTAGTGATTGTTCTTGTCCGGTTGTTACTCGCATTTAATTTTTTCTCGCTTTTTGTCGCTGTGCCCATTTTTTGGAACAAGTTAAGCCTAGTTTATAAGCAATAAAGTAGTCAAAACAGCTACAACTACATCATATTTATTTATTCTTCAAAGCAGCTGACCATATTTGTCCTTGTTCCTGTCTCTTATGGGCTTCAAAGTTCAGCCCATACTTTACTTAAAACTGAGGCAGAGTGGTTCAGTGGCAGTGTGTCGTACTGGGGATCGGGAGGTCACTGGTTCGAATCCCTTCTAAGCTATGACGAAGCAAGGTCTACACAACCTGTCATCCAATATTGGTCGACTAAATGTTTGTTGTCTCAGAATATTGCCTAAGCGTGTCCCATTTGAACACTTTTTCTTTTTTCATGTTTTAAAATCTTTTTTCTGACCATCAGAACTTTTTATTCCGCCTGAAGGCGGAATTATTGGAATCATAACATTCTATGAAATGCGTGTTAGTCGATTGTGTACGTATTCAATGCCGTATGTATATCACAGTGCTAGCTTATAGAATGAAGCGTGTTGCAACCGTGGGGGGCATGAACGCTAAGAACCAATTTCGTGGGCTAAATTTTAACCCATACAAGCTGAATTTTACCAATTTCATGTAGAAAACTAAATCTTTGGCAATATTTTTATGCAGCTCCCCCTTTGCTTTCGAATTCTTCAACTTTGCTACACGTATCCCCCTTGTGCTGCAAAGTTTGTTTTGTCTGGCAGCTGTCTGATTGGCTGTTGGCATTTAGCCACAGCCAATCAGCGTCTAATGTTAGAAAACTTGAACGTTTGAAATTTCGGCAAAAGATGTACATACCTAAGAATGGAGACTCTCAGTGAGACATTTTTGTTTTGTAGAAACAGGACTTATTATTTTCTTATAAACAACCCTAGCTTTATTTCCAAGTAGAATTTTTTTGAAAATTTAAAATAATGCTACCGTTGCAACTGTTGTTTGGTTAACTGATGTCACGAACAGTGAGTGGCGCAGTGGTGAGTGCGATAGCCTGGTAAACCGCAGTTTGGTGGGTAGATTCTCAGTCCGACATCTGCGTTTCAAATTTTTTTCATTTTGGCCGTTTCATTTTCTACGACGGAATTTTACTCCTTTTAGGAGTCTACTTGTTTGTACCTATTCAAAACTTGATACAAATTCTTTCTATCAACCGCATATACGCAAGTTTGTGTTCTAACACGCCATAGCTACGTAATATTGTCTGCTTCTGTGGTTAGCTCTATGCTGAGCGGCACAGGTTATATTTTGAGCTAGCTCAGGTGGAAAGGAAAGGGCAGTAGGAGGGCAGGCCCGGTGCCAAGCGCGCGCTAACACAAGGAGTGGGCTGAAAATGGCGGGAAGCGGGGTTCAGTAGCTCCACTGGTAGAGCGCTGGTCTGCAGATATAGAGATGGCTGGTTCGAATCAACCTTGGAATATTTGTTGCTGTGGTTTGTTTTTGTTTTCCTTTCCTTTTAATTTTTTCGTAATTGCAGCGGCAAATAAAATAAAATGGAAATAAATCATTATACAGTACCGGCCAAAATTAAAGTAGTATGCTCGTTCGAGCACGAGCTTTTTATTGCATAATGCTCGAAGCAAATTGGACTGCTCGCGAGCCTTACGAGCAGTCTAATTGCTTCTCAAGTTTTCTTGCTTCGAGCTTTCTGCGAGCTTTTATTCACAGCTGTTGCAATTTTTAAACTAAGGGCCAATTCCTAAAATGGACTTAACGGATTTATTTTAGTCGGACTTAACGAGTGGATTTAACAAGCTGCAAAATCCAATTCCTAAAATACCGGACTTAACGGCTTTAACTTGTTACGCTGCATATTTTAAATCCGTTTAGTCGGACTTAGCTGAGCACGTTGATGCGCTTAAATCCATTAAATCCGGCATTTTAGGAATTGGATTTTAATTAAATCCGACTATTCTTAATCGGACTTAATTAAGTCCGATCCAATTCCTAAAATACAAGATTTAAAGTGTTCGTAATGCTTCCGTTTTGCTCCCAAGCGTCATTAAGCAAATCGGCCAATCAAACTATGGCTGATATTACATGTGATACCAGGAACAGCCAATTATAAACAAACTTGCCTACTAGTGAAAGAAAATTTTTTATTCATAAAAAATTTAAGCAAAAAAGAAGAAAATGCTGTATCTTTCCAACTGCATTTAACCCAAAATTGCACATACAATTTTGAAAACATTTAAAAAACACTCACCTCGGTGAAAGCAATACGGTAATTAACACGATTAATTGTTCAAAAAAAATTAGGCACACGCGCGCGCGCAAATGCGAAACTAGAAGGCGAGTGGTCGAGTGAAATCGTATTGGACAAACATTATGGCACGTGTCACGTCGAATAAGCACGTGCTTTGTCAATGACCAATGAAATATAAGCTACTTTTCAGAACATGACGTAATTTGCTGTGATTGGTAAATTTCTCATATTGATTTTCAACGCGTGACGACTGTGATTGGGTAATTTAAAAATTGAATAAAAGCACGTGATTTTGGACCCTATTTGTTGCATATGTGAACGCAGAAGGGAGCATGAGGAATTGTGCATATGTGTGTATGTGTACCACATGGAACACACAAAGGTAAGAATTATAGGTTTTTCAGCGGGAGTTTGGACGCAACAATTCACAAAATTGTATAAAAAATGGGGTTTCGAAAAGCCTTTTTAGTTAACGGTTAAATCTAATTTAGAATTTTTTGATGTTGCGTACTTGTAATAGGCATCAAAAACCACCAAATTCTTTGAAAATGAAAAAATACTGAATTCAGAAGTAGCGAGTGTGTGTGTTTTTGCTTAATAATAACCAATATTTAGAGTATAACTGAAAAATAAAATGTCAAAACTTATGCAGTTGAAAAGCCCACTTTGTGCGCTTTCATTTGACATATTGATCGTCCAAATCGGTTAAGGTAGTCTAAAGTTATAAGCAATTAAGTGAGACGCACCCTGCCTTTAAATCCATTAAATCCGCGTAACGTTACGCGGATTTAAAATGCTACAATTTGCATGTAGTTTTAAATCCGAATATTAAACGGATTTAAATAAATCCATTTTTGGAATTGGATTTTTGCTCAGCGGACTTAATTAAGTCCAGCAGCACGTTTAATCCGAAAGTATTTTAGGAATTGAAACGGATTAAAAAGTTAAATCCGGTGGTATTTTAGGAATTGGATCGGACTAAAATAAGTCCATTTAGTCCGTCTGAAACTTTGAATCCGATAAATCCGAAATCCAATTCCTAAATTCCGGATTTAATTAAGTCTAATCCGTTAAGTCCATTTTAGGAATTGGCCCTCAGTGACCCGCGTATGTACGTACGTACTACATATGTCTAGTGCTAGCAATTGGTCCTCGCTTGCTTTTTGGCCTCAGAAAATCTACGAGGACTGACCTCAGTTACTGGCACTTAGTAGTAATACATGTATGAGGGGGGCTTTCCCCAAATGCCAAAACAGCACTGTAATTGCACCACTCCAAAATTTTGGTATTTTTTGGGAGAATAGAAGGTTATTGAAATTTTTTTTAGAGGATAATTATAGTAATAATTAATGAATTAATTAACAAATTAGGTTACCCTGGTGAAAAAGTGGGATATAGAAAAATTTTGGTCTACGCAGTTTCTAAACTTTTGCCAATAAATGGAGCTCAGTGGCTTGGTGTGGTGACAAACTTGCCATGTCATGACTCATGTCCACATATCCGAACAACCGCACTTGCCAATTCTGTGGCTTTCGTGCATACCAGTGAACTACGATACGATTATTGGACTGTAGAGCTGTGGACCTGTTTTACAGGCCAGTCGGCTGCAAATTCTTGTCCACGTTATACCTGCCAAAGTTAGGTGAAACGTACTCTTTCGGACAGTTCTCCATAGCGCATAGCTTTAAACTATTTTCGTACAACCTACATTAATATCGCTGACTGATAGCTAATATTTAAGCACAAAAAACCCTTATCTAACGCTCACTAGTGGCTCTAATGAAAAATCTATTATTTATTAGTAATATAAACTAAACTGCTATGTATTAGTCAGTAGAAATTAGTTGTTGTTTACGCAATCAGGTCCTGAAATTCAAACTTAGACGGTCATTAATTGGTTTTGATTGCCACACAGTGGCAATCGGCAGCAGCGTAATGAATGAGTTCATACTTGCAACGAGGTGCGAAGGTTGGGGGGCCGCTGACGAAATTTTGAGCACTCCCTGATCAACCAAAAATTACTAAAGTTTTGCAAACGTTTTAAAGCAAAGGCAAATTGACAACTTTTGCTCAAAGTATAAGGGCATTTTCCGCGGGCCCTGTGGCTGATGCGGAAAGCCCCCCCCCCTTATACATGTACTACTACTACTACTAAGTGCCAGTAATTGAGGTCAGTCCTCGTAGACTTTCTGAGGCCAAAAAGCAAGCGAGGACCAATTGCTAGCACTAGACATATTTAGTACGTACGTACATACGCGGGTCACTTAGTTTAAGAATTCCAACAGCTGTGAATAAAAGCTCGCAGAAAGCTCGAAGCAAGAAAACTTGAGAAGCAATTAGACTGCTCGTAAGGCTCGCGAGCAGTCCAATTTGCTTCGAGCATTATGCAATAAAAAGCTCGTGCTCGAACGAGCATACTACTTTAATTTTGGCCGGTACTGTACCTAGTTAATACAATGGGAATACTAAATATTATGACATTCATACAACAAAAACCAAAAAGCAAATAAATAAGGAAGATTAGAATAATGAAAACTAAATGTATCACACACATGCAATAACATCAAATTAATTAATTCAAAACTGCAATTATTAAATTAAAATGAAATTAATTTTTGTCTACCGCCAATTAGTGCCTAGCTTTGTTGTGTGAGTTTGTTGAAAAGTTATTTGTTAGCAGATTAGGTGCATAATAAAAAATGTATGACACTCTTCCCATTAGCTAGTTTGGGAGAGCGGTAGATGCCTTGCACAATAGTGCCCAAAAACGGCCCACAACGTAACGTCGCCAAATGGGTAGTAGGTCCCAAACGAGTACTGTAACGTGCCACAATGGGCAAGTTCTATGTAAATTACGCCCATCGGCAAGCTAGCGTAATTTCACGTTGTGGGCGAGCTAAAAGTCTGCTGCGACTGATTGGCTGACGGCTTTGCAAAAGTGTTTCACTTGGTTGGCAAGGTTAGGCTTCAGGACCCGTTTGGGCACGAGTACCCATTCTGTAACACCACATTTGAGTCCTTTACTGGCCGTTAACGCACCTATGGCGCTGCTAAACTGGCTATGCTATGGGAAGAGTGTCATACTCTTCTCATTATGTACTGTTGGCTTTAATTGAACTTTGTCAATAACATAGCACACGATAAGTGTTAAATATAAACTAAAGTCTGACAAAAAAGATGCCACTTACATATTTATTTCAGTGGCATGACTTCTGCGACTACTCGCTGTACTCTTGATAGTAAAAATCTATTCTTTTCGTAACCAAATCACATGTTTCGTTTTCTCAGGCGGTGCAACTATTTTTTGTCAGACTTTAGTACATAACTCCAAAAGTGGAATTTAAAATCACTTGCCCTCCTGACCTCTGTAGGTTCCCGCCTGATCTGCCGATCCGTAACTTCTTCGGTTGCCCGATCCATCCGGATTCTGAAACATTACAAAAAACTTATATAGAGTGGATTTCACAAAGATGTTTTACTAGGTATACCATGGTTCACGTACGTTTCTATTTTGCACATAATTTCATTACGAAATATAGGTAGCCCAATTCGTTACGAATTTCGTAGATTTACTTAAGCTATTTTTTCGAAATGAAATTATGTGCAAGTAAACAATGGTTTAGTAAAATGCACCTTTGTGAAATCCACCCATAGTGACTACCTATTAGCGCTTTCAAGAAGAGGAGGGGATTCTTACTGAAAGAGAGACAGCTCAGAATAATACGGGGGGGGGGGGGTTATATGTAGGCTACCCATCTCTGGATCTGCAGACTAGCTCTACCGTTGAGCTACTGGGCCGATGATGAGCTGTCGTAAATCTCTTTAAGTACTCTAATCTAATCTATCTTTCTTCACAAAACAATGATATTACAGTGATATTCGGGTGCATTCATACTTACAGCCGTATGTCGTTCAGACTATTAAATTAGGAAATAGTCACACTGAATTTAATGCATCACTAAAGTCTAAACAACCAATGATGAACACTGAGGAAACGTGGCTCTTTGGTCTAGTGGAGGGCGCGGTGCGGTCTAGGTTCGATTCCCAGGCGGTACACTGAAATTGTTTTCTGGCTCAAATTTTAGTCCAAACTTATGCGCGAATTAGTTCAGCTTCATGGATACAACATTTTAAGCAGGTTACAGTTAAAGTTTAAGCGTAAGGCAGTTCATTGACTGAAATCCAAACTTCTTCCCAACTCTGCAGAATTATAAGCTGAGTGTTAGGTGTAATGATTGACTTAATTTCTACGTAAACCAAACTTACTAAAATTATTCGCACTCATACACTCACCAGCCGATATGTAATGACAATGATATTAAAATTCTTAAGGATGGTTTAAATTCTCATACATAATAGTCTGTTACAGCCTCGTAAAATATCTTCTGTGAAATATTTACACTCCACCATTGACAAAATAGCATTTTCTTGTACTTGTTTACTACATTCTATTTCTCAGACAAGCGTATTGAAAAGACGCACCCAAAAAGTTAGGTGCTTCTTGAAGTAGCAACTTGTTACTCTGTCAATTGTGGTTAAAATGTAGTAAGCTGCACTCAAGATGCAACCATACAGATCATCTATAGTTTAGACTAGTTCGACCAAATCCGTATTTCGACTATAATTTTCCAAAACTTGGTAAAACATTTAGACACCTTTCGTTTTCTTCGCCGACGGCCATTTTGGCTGTTTGATCGTCTTTCTTCGCGCGGACTCGTTTCCTTTTCCCGACTTTTGCGAGACATAATTATTACCAAATAATATTTATAATTAATAAATAGTTAATAAACTTGAGCGTTAATAAGTTAGCATAGTTGAGTTACCCGGATTTGATTAGACATGAAAAGAAAAGTTATTGCATGCAGAAAATAGTGGAAGGTCTACAACACAATGTTCTTACTCAATTCAAATAGATGTAAAAAGCAATGTAAACAAGTAGGCCCCAAAAGGGGCAAGGTTCCTTCCTCGGTGTCTACCTTTCAAGTTTAAATGAATTGGTTCTAATTTTACTTGCCTACTGTAGGCTACATACACTGCGTCTTTCTCTACTTCGTACCCAGCTTATTCTTATCTAATCTAACTATAACTATATATTTTAGGTACGCAACTACGTACAAAAAATGCTGCAGGATGTTAAGCATCCCGCTGCATCAAGCCATTTGGCTCAATAGTTACACTTTGATCTGAGCTGAGCAAATCAGCTCTAAGAAGCGATAAACAGTGTTTTTCAATGGCTCATATATATTGCCGGTGAAACATTACGGTGCCGATTTTGAAGAAATAGGTACATCACTACAACACTGTACATCGATTATTGATTTTCATGCATATACGCAGACAAAAATCAGCAGGCACCTCCCAAGCTGAAAATACACGCAAAACATACTGGCTATGCAGCCTGCTCAGCAGCGTTAAACGCTGTGACCTATTAATTTCAAAACAATAGTTCCTTCTCTAGAAGGAACAAAAAATTTGGCACAGACATATTGATAATCTCTTTGGGACACGACACTCTAAGGTAGATTAGTAACGACCCAGTAATGAATTTTGACAATAATGAATAGTTTTACAAAACTTTCATACAAACTTTTCACTAAGGATTGCATAGGTATACAAAAAATACTTGAAGTCAGAAAAAATTGTCTATAATAAAACACTGCATATCAAATGGAATTAGTATGATTAATATTTGATTAACATGAGTTGCGCCCTACATAACATAGGCTATTAGTTGAGTGTCAACATTATCTTTAACTAGACCACGTTAAGCTATGTTAACACGATATATTTGGCCAATTGGATTCAAATTTAGTCCATCCAAAGCTCACTTTAGATACATAGATACGGTCATTGTTAGCTAGGCTGATCTACGTGTATTTTAATCAAAAGTAAATTCTGTGGATTAAATTTGCTTGGCTATAAAGCCAGGCAGACACTAGAAATGACCAGATTAAAGTAAGAAGTGACAAACTACCTCAATACAGCATTGCTAAGCCTAAAACCCGGTTCATTCTCGTCCTTATCCTTGTCCTTATCGTTTTGTTTGGTCTATTGAGTTAATGTTTGGCATCGATTTTGTAATGTCTTCACTGCAGCTGGCCTAAATTTGTCCTTGTCCCTGTTCTTACGTCCTTAAGGACAAGTATGATGAACTGAACTTAAGCCTATTTTTGGGCTGCGGTTAAGTCCAGTAAAGTCCATTTAAGAAAAAAAGCCTTAAACCTGTTATTTATCGAATAAACATAAATCGAACTCATAAATATCTCCTAACGGCAATAAACGGGTTGCCGACGGTAGGGGACCCTCTATTCTAGGCAAAGGACCCTCTATTCTAAGCAACAGATTGTCTATTTTCGGCAAAACAACCTGATATTCATGGTCAGGGACCCAAATTAACCACATAGACATCAAAATCTCAATTTCGAAAATTTGACACCTAAGGACCCCCAGGGGGGGGGGGCTACTCTCAGGGGGTCATAGGGGGGTCCAGGAGAATCCTTACTATTGCAACACACAAGCACAATAGGTTTCGTTCTGGAAACACACTTTACTACATACACTATTCGACTTACCTATATAACCCAATTGAAACATTACCACAACAGGTTTCGTTCATTACATTTTTTTTTGAGACCCCATTTTTGAGGTCACGTGACTCGACCCCCCCTAGGGGTAGGAGGGTGCCGGAGTGTCCGTGGCATCTACTCATCAGAGGCATTCCACCCACAAAGTTTGGGACCAATCCGACCAGGGGGGGCTGAGAAAAACGCGTTGGAAAACCGTTTTACACGTATTTTTCAACGCGAACCTCAATTTTTGAGGACACACCTCACCTCACCCACTGACACCTCATACACCCCCAAGTGTCCGGGGCATCTACTCCTCAGAGGAATTCCACCCACAAAGTTTGGAACCAATCCGACCAGGGGGGGCTGAGAAAAACGCGTTACAAAACCCGAGGACAACAATAATAATAATAATAATAAATATCTCCTAACGGCAATAAACGGGTTGCCGACGGTAGGGGACCCTCTATTCTAGGCAAAGGACCCTCCATTCTAAGCAAAAGATTGTCTATTTTTGGCAAAAAAACCGATATTTATGAACACAGGACTCATAACTCCCCAAACACATTTTTGGTAAAAATACCTACCAAAATATGCTCTTAGTCAGCATGCTATTCTATCAGCATTAATTTAGCATCATTCCGTCAAAAAATTTGATACAAATTCATTATTTCTCATTAAATCACTCGATTATCAAAAATTCACCCACGTTACTCCCTAGGGGGGGTACCCTGAGGGGGTCTTAGGGGGGTCCAGAGGGGTCCTAGTTAAAAATGGACCCCGGATTCGTGTTCAGGGACCCAAATTACCCCTAGAGACATCGAAATCCAAATTTCGAAAATTTGACCCCTGGGGACCCCCTGGGCAGAGTGCCCTAGGGGGGTCATGGAAGGGTCCCGAGGGGTCGTAGACGAAAATGGACCTCGGATTCGTGTTCCGGGACCCAAATTACCCCTAGAAACGTCAAAATCCAAATTTCGAAAATTTGACCCCTGGGGACCCCCTGGGCAGAGTGCCCTAGGGGGGTCCCGAGGGGTCGTAGACAAAAATGGACCTCGGATTCGTGTTCCGGGGCCCAAAGTACCCCTAGGGACAAGTTCTTGTCCAAATCCATCACAACACGCTATGCCATAGCTTTCGTTCTGGAAACACACTTTAGTATTCGACTTACCTATATAACCCCATTGAAACATTACCACAACAGGTTTCGTTCATAACATTTTTTTTGAGACCCCATTTTTGAGGTCACGTGACTCGACCCCCCCTAGCGGTAGGAGGATGCCCGAGTGTCCGGGGCATCTACTCCTCAGAGACATTCCACCCACAAAGTTTGGGACCAATCCGACCAGGGGGGGCTGAGAAAAACGCGTTGGAAAACCGTTTTACACGTATTTTTCAACGCGAACCTCAATTTTTGAGGACACACCTCACCTCACCCACTGACACCTCATACACCCCCAAGTGTCCGGGGCATCTACTCCTCAGAGGGATTCCACCCACAAAGTTTGGGACCAATCTGACCAGGGGGGGCTGAGAAAAACGCGTTACAAAACCCGAGGACAACAATAATAATAATAATAACAACAACAACAATAACGACACGGACACGACAAATATAAGGGGTTGCCCGCTTTTTGCTTCGCAAATTGTCGGCAACCCAACAACAACAATAACGACACGGACACGACAAATATAAGGGGTTGCCCTTTGCTGCTTCGCGGCTAGTCGGCAACCCAATAACATCCAATTTTAAACAACAGCATCAGACCATATTTTCTAAATACCACCCACGGATTTGTAAGGGTCTTAGTTAACCATCTTCTGAACCACTTAGACTGGTAGCAGAGCTATTCAAGCCAACAGCCCGAGTTACCTGGCTCAAAAGCAAAACTGGCCAGAAATAATTCATCAGGTGAGCTTGGTTGTCATGGAACGCCGGAAACAAGACAACAGCTGATCACACTAGCCTGGTTGCCTAACCACTGATAAACTCGGATTAGATTAACTGGATTAGATTAAGTGGATTAATTTTAACCAATTCAACGCGAGCGGACCTGGATCGATTCCCGGCGCCTAAATTCTTTTTTTAATTTGGGGTATCCGCTTTCGTTGAACATACAAATAAGTTCAGTCTAAAACCGTTGCCATAATGTTACTAAGTCTGGCCAAAAATTGCTGAACCCTGAGACAAAACAGGTTGATTGATTGAAACTGAATTTGGAGACTACATACTCGCTGTACTCTTGATGCTTGAATTGTGTTCTTTTCGTATTGAAATCACAAGTTTTTGTTTTGTTTCTTTGCTTTATGTTTTAGTTTTTTAATTTGTTTTTTGTTTTTGCAACATGTTTGTTTTTGTTTTTTTGCCTCAGGGTCAAGAATTTTTGTCAGACTTAAGATTAACTTAACATAAGAGATTGAAGACTTGTGGTGGAAGTTACGATTGCGACGATGTATTACGTTTTATTTAAAGGAACGGTCTCTTTGAAACAACTAGCATAGTGGTGAAAAAAGATGATGATTTTACGATGCTTTTAACCTTAACTAGACTTTCAGGAGTCTTAACTAAATAAAAAGTACACAAATTATATTTAATTTATTGGAAGATGTTCAAGATAAGACTACTAGCTACCATTTTGGCTTACTGTTTTGTTAGCTAAAGCATTAGCTAGCCTTAACTAAAAGTGTCAGGTTACTTAAAAAACCAACATCGTATTTAATTTAATCGAGTTTAGAAAGATAGCACTATTTTTGCTGCAACTTCAAAGGTCGCCGTGAAAATGGGCTTCAAAAAGTAGATTACATATGGGTGGGGGGTTCAAGAATGGCATTTTAACCATGGCTTCGAAAATAGATGCCCATAGGGGGGTAGAGGGGGGTATCCACCCTTCGGGGGTGTCGGCCCCCCCTCTCAACCCCCATCTTTCCTCTGATGGCCGATAAAGAGCATCAAAATTGAGTAAAAAATCAAAAAAGTAAGAAAATTTTCCGACTTCGGCCAAAAAAGTGTCCCAAAAATAGCTGAAAGTCAAAATACTGCTTGATTTTCCCGGCTGTCTCCGATAAAAAACAAAACAAGGGAACACCCCTTCTCCACTGGGGGTCAGACACCCCGCTCGCTGATTGCTCCCGTGCATCTCTGCTTCTAAATTGACTTACATAGTCGGACTAATATATATATATAACAAAACTATGGTTTTAGAAAAGTTACTAAGTTCACAATAACACATAACACATAACACATAACAGTTCACATAACACAATTATTTGCAGATCCTGTGAAAATGTCCGTAAAACCATGATTTTTAAAACCACCGCAGTGAAATCCTAGCTCTGAGTCGGTTGCTGTAATCTTTTGTGAGTGATAACTGACTCAACTAAAGCAGGCCGTCACCAAACCATAACCAAGCACTAGGCGGTTGGGTGGCAACAAAAGGGCCATTTATATTAATAACTCACTGGAGCTACAATAGATAGAACTATTTCTCCGGTTATTAGTTACGTAAAAAGGAATTAATAATTAGTTTAGCTAACAAGTAACTAAATAGAGTGTACTGTGATTTTTATGATGAGAGTGGAATTCAAGCGGTGTTTAAGTTTGGAGCACGAAAACACAACTAAGCGAAAGTATGACAAATATTATTACAATTGTGTGCTGTGATATCAACAAAAATTTGCTGCTGGGTTTAAGTTTTGTATTTTAATGCAAAAAATTTATAAATATATAAAATATAAATCTTCGTTACGATATACGGCCAATTGCACCAACTATTCTTTTTCTCGAGCTTTTCCAGAGTAGTTAATCTCAAGGTTTTATTCTCCAACTGTTTTCCTGCACGATTAGAGAAATAAAACAATAAAAAATAAATATTAACGATTAAAAAACTATTCTCGAGAATACATAGCTGGAGAATATCTTATTTTCCAGTTGCCCAATAAAAATTTGGCTGCATCATTGTTGTCCGATCAAAGCTTAGCAGACAGCCAATTGAGCTCGAGAAAAAGCCGAAATAAGCCCCGCCTACAGATTCACTATGGGAGCAGATTTGTTTCTCGTCCGCTCACCGAAAGTACGTCGACGTGACGGAAGTCAGTAACATGATGGTGAACCAAATCCGGAAGCAAGCAATTTCAAACTGTTTTATTTTGTTATTTTTTCGCTAATTAAACAATCTATAAGCCCAATAAACATGAATATTCTAAAAATTTGGGTATTGGTAATTTTTTTTATAAGTTAGGCTATTCTTCAGTTATTCCTGGTCTAGATTAGGATTACTTGCACATTGCAGGAGAATAGCTGGAGAATAAGTTATTCTCTAACTTTAAACTAGGGTTTAGACTAAAAGTAAGCAACTGACTTAATATTTTAACTCCTTTTGTGCCATATTATTTATCAGTTATAAATAAACCGCAAGAGAGCATAACATAGATATGAGATACCGTAATAATATAGCATGAAATACAACAACAAGAACAAACGGTCGACTTTTTAGCTATTAAAAAGTAACACTGCAAACTCAAGAGTGAACCAAATAATAACATACCACACTACGGGTTTCTTAACCTGTATTATATAGGCATACATTCTAGGAACACACATTTATAAACGTGTATAACCCATAGCAAATGCGCTGTCTTAAAATATTGGACCCTTAAACGGAGTGATTCAGCCAAGCAAGCCGGCGGTTGTCATGAGAGCCTGTCTTGCGGGTTACGGCGCACACTTGTGTGGGTTGGATTAACTTTGATTAGATTAATAACTCAGCATCGGCTGGGTAAACTAAAGTGTGTAAAAACTAATAGTGTACCTACTGGATAATCTTGTATCGTGATGATATATTTCGGAATTTTCCCGGCTGAACGGACATACATACGGCTGTAAGTATGAATCGACCGTAATCACAATAAGTATAAGCTTTAAGCAGGGTTTTTATCCATCACAACAGACAGAGCCTGTTTTACAAGGCCTGTGACGCGTATCCACTAGTCACCAGATTGCTTCACTCAGAGCCGAATCTATCTTCGTGAAGTATATGAATGATTTTGTGAAACAAACCTCACAGGTTTCAGTAGTGTCAGATAGTGCCAATTGTTACTCTGAAGCAACATTATGAATACCTAATAAAAAGCTCTGTAAAACTAAAGTTTGGCAAAAAATAGGACCACTTACACCATTTGAGAAAACGATACGTTTGACTTCGTTACAAACAAGCTCGTCTGCTGAGTAAGATATGTACCTCCTGGTTGAGTACTGATCATGTGACCTTGGAGTGATTCCGCAGGAAATATTGAACGCGGCCATAACTACGAATTAGAGCAACGTTTTGGCGAAGAGTAAAACATTGAGAAGATTGTCATTTTTGGACGAAAGGCTCTTGCTTCTATTCAGTTCTATTTGTCTGCAGTGGCCAGTGCGTATGTAATGCACTGAAGCCTCAGAACTGTAAACCTACTAATAAAATTTAGTAAACTAAATTTCATTGAATATAGTTAGTTTTAGTTATATATAGTTTATTAAAGATATTACGCTAGCTGCAGACTGGCCAGTTTAATTAGTCACCGATCTTGTTCAAGATAAACTGCAGTGGCAACAGATAATAAAAACATATAGGTATGTGCCCAGCCAGGGTCGTTGGTTGAATGTTGTAAAATTCCTAAGTAGAATTCTATTTAATTTTAGTTTATGTAAAGCTCTATTTGTTTTTTGTGGTTTTTAATAAAGACTGCTTAGTGCTAGCTGAGTCGCTCACTCGCATCAGAGTATTTTTACCTTTCAGTAGACTGCATTACATCTACTTGTTCTCAACGGCCGGCTTAGCTCAGTTGGTAGAGCGTCCGACTCTTAATCGGAAGGTAGGTGGTTCGAGCTCACTCCGGCAGTCACTTTTTCAAAATTCCATACCGCTCTTCTGCACTGCAGGCAGTCAAGCACTACAGAATACGGTAGCGGATCGACTTACCTGCCTTTCCAGTGTTAATTAACACTGGAAATTTGACCTACCCAAAATAACATAGGAAATCGAGAATCAGAATACAGTATATACGCGGTCCCTGAGGGGGCCGCGTAAAAAAAATAATAGATTTTGACTATCAAAAAGTACAGTAAGTAGTCGCAGAAGTCACGCCGCTAAACTAAGGAAGTGGCCCAGACTTTAATCGTATACTAGATCATCTTGTTACGCGACTCTCTAACTGCACAGGCATACTCACAGTGTGTTGTGGAGCACTGTGATTGCGGGAGGTGTCGTCATAAATGACCAGGCCCCCGTTGGCTGGCATGGACTCCAGGTGGGACATATAGAGACCGCCCCCCTTTGGAGGAGTGCCCCCCACCATTCGATTGGTCACTGGGTCACCGTTCACCTCCGAATTAGACGGGCGGGTGGGGGACAGTGACCTGAAATAATCACAGTTCGGGGTCAAAGGTTAGCTCCAATGGGATGAGAGTAAAAAACCGAAAAAAAGTAAATAGTAAAGCAAGAGTACATAAAAAATCGTTTGACTGCTGCTTAAAGTTAAACAAGTTGAAAATTGACATAATTTGCAAAAAAAGTTAAGATCTTACTTTAATGACAACGTTTATAAAATTTTGGGTCTTTTTCCTTTAGTCTTTACCAGTCCGGAGTTTCGAATTTACTGAGCCGATTTGCGTAATTTTTACACCATTGGACTTCTGTTGGCCTCGAGACTTCAAAAAATACATTTTGAACATTTGGAAATTTTAGAAAATATTTTTGAAAATTTTAAAGTATCTATAAAATGCGGATTTTCTTCATTTGCTCAGATACGAAGTGTTGCATTTTCGAGTTTTCTACCGCTGAAATTTAAAAAATTCAAACTTTCGAAATTGAAATCTTTTGAATTTTTTTAAATTTTCTATTATTTTGTAGAATTGAAGTCCAAAGGTCAAGAGGGGTTCATTGATGCAAACATTATGCAAATCGACTCAGTAAATTCCGAATTCTGGATTGGGAGGATAACGGAAAAGACCCGAAATTTCTGTCTCAAATTATCAACGTTACCAAAAAATGGTGAGTAGATTTTTGCTATGATGGACGGAGAGGTAATTTTGTAACCCCTGTTAGTTCCCCGGTGGCTCACCCCCTCCCCAGAATTTAACACCTACCCACGTATGTCTGTTTGTATGTAAGGTGTTTGGGTCCCACCTTGAGTTAGCGTTGCTCATGCCGGCACTCATGATAAAGTCGATGTCAGGGTGCGCGGTGGCTCGATGGTGTTGCTCGGTTTGGTCGATTAGGGTGGCGTACTCGATCAGACCATCGTAGCGCACTCGAGGCAGCTGGTTCCTAAAACATCATGCCAACAGTACATAATAGTGTCTCACTCTATATAGAAGAAGTACTTTTGATAATACAAATCCCACTGGCATTGGTGGAGTATTGTTGGGTGAAGTTTAAAGCCCGGATCATACTTGTCCTTAAGAACATATGGACAGGAACAAGTTCTAAATGAATCATGTGGAACAGCGACACATTCAGCTTGCATACCTAACTTTTCGAACAAGAGTTTCTTTTGACCTTCACTTTGTGCACGCACAAAACTGCTACAAATGGCAGGCCAGATGTCTGAGAATCGCTTAGGGACAAAACGATAAGGACAACAATAAGGACAAGTATTATCCGGGCTTAAAGGTAGATTCATACTTGCATCCGTATGTGCGTTCAGATGGTAAAATTACTAAATAGTACACCATTATTTCATGTGAGTTATAAGTGTGTTTATTTAGTAATTTTGCCGACCGAATCGGCATACGGCTCTAATTATGAATCCACCCTAACAGTACTAGATAAAACATTTCATAGTCTTGAAAAAGATGGCTCAGATTCAAAATATTTCTACCGCAGAACAAAAAACATTATTCAAGCATTCAATTAAATAAATTTGATCTATTCTGTCAAAACCAATTTGAATAATGCGTCGACGTCAAGAATGCTAACCACTATACCGCAGCGCCCAAGTCTCATTTCTCATTCACAACATAGACTATGTATCTCAAGTCTGACAATGAATGGTTATTCCACTGGAGAAAACGAAACATGTGATTTCATTACAAAAAGAATAGATTTTGACTATCAAGAGTACAGCAAGTAGTCGTAAAAGTCATGCCACTAAGGGCCCATTCCTTCACCGTATTAAACGGTTAATTTTAATCTAAACAGTTTTATAAAGTTTTAAGACTCAGTTTAAAAATTAAGCTTAGAATTTCCATTCCAAAACTTCTGGATTAAACGGACTTAACTTCTAGCACGTTGCTTTTTAATCGGACTAAACGGACTTCACCATGAACGCTAATGTTTATATAAGCGTGTATGTTAAGGCCGTTTAGTCCAGTGGTAGTTTTAGAATAGACTAAAATTAAGCCGTTCCCTTATGTTAACTCGTGGTGTCCGTTTAACCCCGATTTGTCAATTTAAACCTAAGATAACTAAGTGGCGCAACTATTTTTGTCAGACTTTATAGACAGCGTCTAAGCAGAACTAGGGGCCTATTCCTTTACCAGATTAAACGGACTGGACTTATTTTAGTCCGAGGTTTAGGAATTGAAGATCGGTTAACCCTTTCATTCATAATGTTGCTTCAGAGCAACAATTGGCCCTATCTCCTACTAGTGAAACCTGTCGGCCTGATGTTTCACAAAAGCATGTCCTTCATGAGGATACCTTGGGTATCCGAGTGAAGCGAGCAGGTGGCCGAGTGGTCTGGCGTGACAGTACTGCCACAAAGTTGTCTCTGGGCAGCATGCCCAGTCTGTGGCAGCGGATCAAATCCCAGCCAGAGCTTGGACTTAGTGTAATTTAGAAAAATTCATGAAGGAAAGGGTTAAGGGGACTAAACGAGTTAAAATAAGTCAGAGCTTAATTTTAGTCTGACCCCGTTCCAAAACTACCAGTGGACTAAACGGATTTAGCATGCTTAAC
Source organism: Trissonchulus sp. WLG1_4 (assembly GCA_030248245.1). Taxonomy (NCBI): domain Eukaryota; kingdom Metazoa; phylum Nematoda; class Enoplea; order Enoplida; family Ironidae; genus Trissonchulus; species Trissonchulus sp. WLG1_4. The sequence goes on from JASANF010006223.1 coordinate 24,401, forward strand.
CTTTAACCATGCTTTAACCCCATTAGCGTGCTTAGTTAAGGGGGGGGGGGCTACCTGTATAAGTGAAAATTTTAGGTTCTCCGATTCGCTTCAAATTTGCACACTATGTAGCCCCAGGGAAGGCGCATCGCAGATGTAACAAACTGGAGCCAATGCTCTTGCCAATTTTTTACTAGGGGCTCCCAAAAATTCAATTTTACGTGTAAATCATAGGCGCAAAAAAAAGTTTTTTGTGCTCACAAAGCGTTCCTTTACTCGAAATTTTTGTTAATACTGACGAAGCTGATTTTTACATGATTCGACAGCCTAATGTCATATCTCAACCTCTATGATCCATTTTTTTAAATTTTTGCCCATGGCCTGAGCAGTGACGCCAAATGTAAAATCACTCAAATTTGGCGGGCCCAAAAAACGGCCATTTTTTCACATTTCGCCCTCGATTTTAGAATTGAAAACACATATCAAAAATCCGGATCATACGATTTTGCTCATTCATGTGAGCTACTACTATGCCAAGTTTCAGTCTAATTGGCTTGATGTGGTTTGTGGTAGAACTGTCCAACTAAGGGCTACTTTTAGGCTTTTTGGCGTACTTTTCCCTATGTAACTACACTGACAAACGCACTGAACCAAAAGTGCACCTTCAAGCTTAATTGTTCTTATCTGAAGTTTGGGTGCCTTGGGGGAGTAACATATGTGAAAATAAGCAAAATTGGAGAACTTTGATTTTTGACCTGGGTAGCCCCCCCCTTAAGTCCATTTAGTCCAATTAAAAAGCAGCACGCAAAAAGTCAAGTCCGTTTAATCCAGAGGTTTTGGAATGGCATTTTTACGCGGCCGCGTATATACTATATTCAGAACTTCAGTGTCCTACGTTAATCTTGATAGGTCAGAATTCCTGTGTGAAATAACACAGGAAGGACCTCGATCTTGAACAAGCAGTTCCGTTTGCTCTCTCCAAACTCGGTAATTATGCAAAAACAAACTTGCCGTGGTGGACTCGAACCACCATACTTACGCTCATAAAGCGTTCGCTTTACCTGCTGAGCGAACCGGCAACTGTCGAAATCGAAGAAACAACGCAGCTAATCAGCAAATGTTGTGGATTTAGCACAGTCAAAAAATTACAATTATTTTCTCTAAATTGAAAACAGGTCAAGTTGAATCTTGTTTGGTTGTTAATTTATTTACTTCATTTTATTTTTATTCACAACCTATTAAGCAATAAACATCAAAACTATTATTACATAACTGTTGTCATGTTAACTTTTAGTACTGCTTCTGTCAAGGCTTGTTGGTCGAGTGCAATGATTCTCGCTTTGGGTGCGAGATGTCCCTGGTTCAAATCCAGGACGAGCATTATTTTTTCTGAAGCCTAAATTTTTTTCTAAAACGCAAATTTTTTTGAAACTCAGTTATGTTTTGGTTTTTATTCTTTTAAGTCACTAGTGGACTCCTATTTTCTACAAGGGCTTAAAGTGGTATCTGGAAAGTCCTTGTTAAGTTTATCTATTACAAAAACATGTTCATGCTTAAGTCTTTTTTCCTGTTGGCCCACAGCCCAACAGGTCTTTAATTTTGATTTTGGAATCGCAACACAGTGCTAGTGTTAAAGTGTTCAAGTGCTGGGTGTGTTTTACACGTCTTCATCCGTTGATTTGCATCTGTCACCACCAAATGTTTTGTATTTTCACTGAATCGTCTTCTTACATTAATTCTTACATTATATGTTCAGCCGTAGGCAAAAATGCAAAAACCAAAGAAGAGCATGATGCACTAGGAATCGAAGCAGTCACCTCGTGGTTAGAAACCTAACACACTAACCACTCAACCACACGGATTCCTGAATTTTTATGCTTTTACATCAAGTAAAACTTATTCACAGTACAGTTGTGCCGGCTTCAAAAGTGATACAAAACAAACCAAGTTAAAACTAATAAATAGTTAGTAACAAGCTCGTCTGCTGAGTGAGAAGTGTCCCTCCTGATTGAGCACTGATCATGACCTTGGAGTGTCTATATTCTTTAAATTCTATAAAAAACGCGGCCATAACCGCGCATTAGAGCAAGGTTTTGGCAAAGAGCGAAGCATTAACAAGCCCAATCTGCGGCAAAATCTTCAGTAAGTATTAAGAATTACGTTCAAGTAAGCTGACCAACAGGTCAGCTAAAACCTGTTGTGCAGCAGATAATTAGGAACTGTGTCAAAAATAAAAGCGTGTACACGCTTAATTTTAACACGCTTAAAAGCGTGTTTTTCTAAAACGAATACACGCTTTTGAAAGCGTGTACACGCTTTCGATTATTTCTTCAAATTTTTGTTTATACAAACAAACCTACCTACCTAGTCATACACCTACGTTTCACTGGCCATCACTTTTTCTCTTGTGTTATTTTATGTCTGGGCGAAGTATGTGTCCATATGTTTTTTGTTTCAGTTTTTGACGGCTAACTGCATAAGTGTCTGCATACCTACGTAAAAACTAACCTATGTACAGATTCAAATTAAAATTGAAGACACGGTTTGCAAACCGTGTACACGCTTTATCTACACGGATTGCAAAGCGTGTACACGCTTAAGCGTGTAAAATATTTTTGACACAGTTCCTTATCTTATTGTAAAATGTGTATGCAAAAGTTCAAAGCGTTTTTATCTTATAGCAAGTTGGTTTATGCAAAAAACTGAAGTAGTTTTCATTATCTTATAACAAATTATGTAGGAACGAGTTGTTTTGATGAGTGAGAAATGTACTCATTTTTTCATGACCATCAAATGACTACAGTTAGCAGGAAATGTATTAAAAGATGCTGCCAACAAAAAGTATCTGTTTAAAATGTATGTAAGCCTACAATTACAAATAAAAATAATCACTCAAACATAAACATAAAAAATCTTACTTCAAATAAACATATAAAGTTCGTTACTGAGGTGAGGTTAGCCGTTCGTGAATCGTGACTGGTCACGCTAACTATTCACCATCACTGTTTCAAGAGACACACTTTTAGCAACATGGAATTTGTAGCTAATTGGTAAGCACCCACGGTGCTTAAACGTATGAGATTATCGATTTGAATTTAAGTTTATTTTTTTATTTAAGTTTATTTAAGCTGTATATAATTCTCGTTTTTTTATGTTCAGACCGACAATTAGCTCCGTTTTACATTTTAGTTGAATTCGCTTGGCAGCAACTGTTTGTATGTGGCGGGTTAGCTCAGTTGGTAGGGCGTCCGAGCCGTAAACGGAAGGCTTGTGGTTCGACTCCACTCCGCAGTTTCTTTTTGAATATTTTCGACCTGACATTTCGACCTAGCAGAATACAGTCGACTAACTTAAGGGGGTAGTGTCGCGAAAGCAGTCGATTTTGCGCGACTGTAAAACTTTTTCAGTGAATGATAAGACAATGTTCTTTATATATTCTATAATATGTCAATGTTCACATTCGATAATTTCGTCACAATTATAAACTTTTTTGTTTAAATTCTTTACACAGACTAAAAGCATATATGCTCTAGTTTATGCACACAAAATTTAGTGCAAATTGCTTGAGTGGATGTGGACTAATACCTGTTTGAACTGTGAAGCTCTGCGTAAACTGTGAAGTACTCACAGCATTAATGATAAATTGTGAAAAATAATAATAATAATTTTATTTAAAGTCGACAATACACGAGCATGGCTCATTTACGTACTCGACTATGTTAAATTAAATGATTTAGTTTAATAAATCGTCTTTAAAGTGTAATTTAATCAGCAGTTTGAAATCCTGCAAACTTTTGGCCACGCGTATTGTAGCTGGTAGCGTATTCCACCAAAGTGACGTTATAACTTGGAAAGACATCCGTAAAAAGTTGCTACGGCTTCTTGGCAAAACGACTCGATGTGATGTTCTTTGAGAGTCTGTAGCATGACTAGGGCGGTAAAACGAAGCTAAATAAGCTGGATGTCGACAACAGATGGCCGCATAAGCTATGTGTAATGCTTTTAGTTTCCGCCTGTAACGAAGGCTTTCTACTCCAGTAACACGCCTTGGTGAATTTAATCTTGGTATAAGTAGTAGTTGCCGGAGTGCGATATTTTGGAAGCGCTCTAATCGAAAAATTTCTTTTTGTAGACCACCAACCAGTAAAGATGAACAGTACTCCAAATGGCAGCGTACATACGTTTTGTACAACGTTAACATTTGGTGCCCATTTACCATACGTCGAATTTGACGTAGTCGCGACATTGCAGCGGCAGCTTTTTGAATCATTGCACTTATTGTCATATTTAGAGCGAAATTCGATTGGATGTGCCAGCCTAGTATTTTGACTGAATATATCTTCATATATACCTAGTATATCTTCAGAGCCCAACTTGAGCGGAATTGCTTGAGATCCAGCTGCACCAATCACAAGGAATTGGGTTTTTGTCAGGTTGAGAGTTAGAAAGTTGTCAGACAGGAAGCTTGATACAGTTGAAAAACTTGCTTGAAGATCAGCACATAATTGCTTAACAGACGGGGCTGAATTCACTATAGTTGTGTCATCGGCGTAGCGTAAAAGCCCAAGCTGTGGGCAGCCACCATTTTAAATCTGCAAAGTACAAATTGAATAGCAGTGGTGAAAGTAAAGATCCTTGTGGCACCCCTTTTGAGACCATGGCTGGTGAGGACAAGCTGTTTCCAATTTTCACCAACTGGTACCGATTGGTCAGGAAGCTTTTCATTAAAAGTGTAGCACTGGAAGACAAACCATAGGCTTCAAGTTTGGAGAGTAACAGACCATGTGGTACAGAATCATAAGCCTTAGCTATATCCAAACTAAGCAGACCTGTTACCATTTTGTTGTCCTGATTTAGCATACATACTATACATACACAGCCAAATTAGAGCTGTTTCGGTGCTGTAGCCTTTTCTAAAACCAAACATGTCATCTGGGAGAAGAGGTTGAAAATGCCGGTCAAGCTGACGTAGCAACAAGCTTTCAAACAGTTTTGCCAGACACGGAAGAACCGTAATTGGTCGATAATTTCTCTTATCCATGCGACATCCTTTTTTATAAATTGGAGCAATGCGACCGATTTTAAATGATGTTGGAACACAATTTATAAGGATTAAGTGATTGAACAAGTCAGTGATAGGAATAAATAAGGATAGTCTTAGTTTCTTAAAAAGGTTTGGAGATATGCCATCGATCCCTGCTGCTTTTGTTACACTCAAGTTTTGCAGAATGACCAGAACTTCTTCTGCACTAACAAAATTGAAAGTAAACTCCGGAAAATGCTTTTGTTTTATGGCAATGATGCTTTTGTGGCACATGAGTTCTGCTGGAGTACGTTCGGGCGGTATAGGGATGCATGTAGATAAATGAGTGTTTATCAATTCAGCAATGGCAGCTTCCTTGGTCGTAACTGTGTTTCCGTCTTTAAGAAGAATTATATCGTTTACTTGTTTGTGATCATCGCCTAGGCCTGTAAGTTGCTGTAAAAGCTTCTGATAAGAGGCCGGCTTTTTCTTGAATAAATTATCAAGTGCTGTCTTACGCTTTTGTCGTTTAAGCGACGTGACATAATTTCGTTGTTGTTTAAAACAGACAACGTTGGATACAGTTTTAGGTAGTTTCGATAGTCTGTCGCGTTTTCGAATTTCACGTCTTAGCTCTTGGTCTAGCCAAACTGGTGATCCTGCCTGAATCAGTGTTTGGCGATTTGGAGCATGCTTGTCGATAGCAGCTAAAACACGTGCAGACCAGTTTGAATAAACTTCGTCGCCGTCCTCATTAAGTTGGCCGTCGATTGTTGTGTAAACTTCCTGCCAATCGACGCTAGATAGCTCTCTATCGATTAAGTTTACGGTCTGCTCTGTAAACTTGCGACTATTGATATAAATTTTCTTTGGCACGGGTTGCTTTTGGTTGTAGTAAATTGAACATATAGAGTGGTCAGAAGCACCAGAGGGAGTAATAACTGACTTTATACAGTCCGTAACCTTGGACAGTAAGAAAACATCAAGAGAGGTGCTCGAAGTTGGTCTTGTTATACCATTTACTACATTAGTTAGACCAAAATTTACACAATAGTCATATAGTTGTCTGTAGTGGGCATCAATAGGAAGAAGGCTATTACAATTGAAATCTCCAGTGACTATAATTTCGTTAGACACAGAAAGTAATGAGCAAGTGGGTGTGATCAGGGAATTGAAAAATTCTTTCACTGGTACTGATGGTGTTCTATAACCGACTAGTAATCCAAGTGTTTTTCCCAAAAGAGTAACAGTTAAACACATGAACTCTTTGTTTGGGATTTCGTACTCTCGCAGTCGACGAACGGACATATATTGCTTGTAATAAACACAAACACCTCCACCTTTGCCACCTGGCCGGTCTTTTCTAAGTAGTTTGTAACCAGAAAGACAAATTTGGTTAGTTTTTACATAAGAAGATAACCTAGATTCAGATATGCAAATTAGATCTGGATCTTGATCAGCAACAAGTAGTTCGAGATCATCTGTTTTAGTTCTCAGTCCATTTATATTCCAATGGCAAATAGTTAACATTGGCTTATGTCTATAATTATTCATTAGAGGTATTATTTGTATTATTAGCCTGTGTAGTGCTATTAATGCGCTTTTTGAACCATTTTCGGCAACAGACATTTTCGGGCCAAAAATCAGAATTTTCAACTTTTTCCAAATCGTGTTTTGAGATAACTAAATGAAAGCTTTTTAGTGAGTACTCTGGGCTGGAAACACACTCAGCACGACGTACAAGTACACCCTTAGCTTTGCAATAGTCTGTCAAAACGGTTTCATCACAATTAGATGACAGACGATAGACAAAAATATCTGCACTTTGGCTTACTCCTTTTAGATTTTCGTCAGTACTATTTCCCGTCCCTATTGTAACTTTTCGAGGGGTTCGGCGATGTCGTATCATCTTCCAATCAGAATTTTTATTTGGAGGCGCTAAATTGGATTCTCCAGACTTAACATTAGAGACAGCAACCTGTTTGTTTTGCTGTTGACGAGCTGTAACATTTGCATACGTAGGTGACTGAGTGTGCGCTGTGACATCAGTATTAGCAACTTGATCTGGGAGTAGTGCTTGGTTTCGTAAAAATTTTATTTCCTGCCCTCGTGCTTCATTCAGACGGTTTAAACGGGCTATGTTAGTTGAATGCGATGTCACATTTGCTTCAAGGGCACTAATTCTTTGCATCATTAAGTCTATTGCAGCTAAAGAGCTTACTTGTGAAGATCGCGGCGTCTTTTCCAAAAATGGAATCATGGTCGTTACGGCCGACACAGCTTGGTTGAACGCAGAAGTAAAGATCTCTTTGTCTTCAGCAGTCATATCCTCGGCGGTATCACCACAGAGGTCACGCATCAGGTCGCCCTCAGAACCAGGTGGTCGCACCACCTCAATAGCATCCAAAATTTCCAATAAAAACTTTTCTTTCCAATTCGCCATTCGATTTGGAACAAAACTTTAATCGATCTTTTATTGGATATGTAAAACAGGCGATCGTGTATATATACTCGATATCCATATATCCATATATCGATGTGTAAAAATTTAGACGCTTATTTTAAAATCAAAAGAAAAACGAACCTTTATTTTTTATTCTTCTTATTGGTCGCAAAAAATTTCGCGTCAAAACATTATCTGTACTTCACAAGCTGGCCAATCTGATATCTGGCTTGATTTTTTGAATTTTCATGTCCCTATTGTGTGATGTCTGGCTTACAAATGGTGATTGGTGCAAAACATTGGTAGATATTGGTAGTCTAGTGTCTGGCAGTATTTATTTGACACCATATAGCATTTTACTAGTTTGTCAGTGAACGTACATTTTGAAAACAAAAAGCTCTCTTTTTGCAACTAATGAGCAAAACTGCTTTGGCGACACTACCCCCTTAAGGGAAGCTGCACAGAATTAAGCGAGAAATACACTGTAAATGTAGGTGACACACGCACATACAAACACGAGCTGATGTTAAACACGCAGACAGACGCATTTCTTGCACAGTTTAGTGTTATACCGCCAAAATCAAAATTAAAGACCTGTTGTGCTGTGGCACAACAGGAAAAAATGTAATCCACTGAAGTGTCAAAGGTGTGGTAATTGAATTACTACCTACTAATAAATTGAGGTAACTAAATTTTCAATGACTATATATAGCTAACTATAGTTCATTAAAGATACAATGTTTGCTACCGACTGGCGAGTTTAACTAATCATCGTTCTTGTTCAAGATATACTGTGGTGGCAACAAATAATAATAACATATATCTAAGCATGCGCCCACGGTTGTAAAATTCCAAGGTAGAATTTTATTTTATTTCAGTTTATGTAAAGCTTTCTCATGTGTTTCAATAGACACTGCTTGCTGAGTTGCCTTACAATACTGCTTTACATCAACGTCTTGTCAACGGCCGGCTTCGCTCAGTTGGTAGAGTGTCCGATTCTTAATCGGAAGGTTGGTGGTTCGAGCCCACTCCGGCAGTCACTTTTTGAAATTTCAGCATACCGATCTTCTGCAATGCAGGCAGTCAGGCACTCAAGATCTATCACTAGCTGATCGACCTACCTGCCCTTCCAGTGTTAATTAACACTGGAAAATTGACCTACCCAAAAATACATAGGATTCAGAGATTCTGAATATAGTATATACGCGGCCCCTGAGGGGGCCGCGTAAAAATGGCTGTAGAGTACATTGATTTAACCTTTTGACTGAGATTCTGCAGTTTTAGTGGCTGCAAAAAGTACGCTTTTTTTAAAAACCGAATTAGGTAAGTTTATATTAACTGGCCCAACAGGTTTACGAAGGCCTCTGGCCAATGTACTTGAAAGTGTATGCTTTATACTTACTGAAAATTTTGCCACAGATTGGACTTGTTTCAAGAAAAGCAGCGTTTAATATTTCCCGTGGAATATTGACACTCATGCCTCCTAATGCAACCACTACTCACTCAGCAGAAGAGCTTGTTCAGCATAATTTTTAAACCGGTTAGTCCGATTATACTTAACCCTTTAATCCGGTAAAGGAATAGGCCCTAGGCAGAACTAGGTCACCTCCTGCAAATGACAGTGCTGGAGTCTAACCTTGCCAGGCGCGCTTTCACGGCCAACAACAGCCCTTCTATCTGACTGGAGGCCTGCACTTCCTCCATGGACTTGAAAAATAACTGGCTTCCGCTCCCGCCGGAATTCTGCAAAGCACAGTCACAAACTTATGGAGGCAAGGGAATTTAAATGAGTTTGGACTTTACCTTAGATAACCACATTTTGAACCCACCTTAGCACAAATAGCGCAAACCGTACATAAGGTTGGTCTGTTTAAACCACGGCAATCTTTTTGGTAGTAAAATAGCCTATTTTTTAAAATAAATGCTCACTGTTGAAAATGTTCCCCTTTGAAAATTTCTAACTTTTACAAAACCGTGTCTTTGGGCCAATTCTTGAAATGGATTAAACGGATTAGATAAAATTTGTTTTGTTAATAACTCCTGACATCGACTATGAATTCAAATAAACTATACTACAGCAAACGTGTGTAACACTTCCCGCTTGTGCCCAACATTTTGTACATTTATCTCACTATTGAGATTAGTTATTAGGCAAATAATTTTAATCTAATCCGTTTAATCCATGTTAGGAATTGGCCCTTGGAATAGCCTCTGACAAAATGAGAAAATGTAAACCAAGTGTCACCTGAATGGCCTTATAAAGCACCGCGATGCCCTCGAAAGCAGCCAATCGGACGCGTCGTTTTGCGTCAGCCAGCAAGGGAGACACCAAGTGCAAAATAACGTGGAGACTGGCGCTAAGTGCGTCAGGGAAACGCAATAGCGCCGCTGTCACCATGTTGACGCACTCCTCGCGAATACGGGAGCTCCTGCAACAGTTACCGTTATTTTAATAATTAATATTAAAAGTCACTATTTGAATTAGTTCTAAATTAATTATCTGATTAATATTGAGTTGAAAACATATTGAAAATTTATTTATATTATTATTAAATTATAAACGTTTTAGGAGGTCTATCAAAATTAACATTGATATTAAAAGTAAATTCTAGTAATTGAAATAACGGTACTACAAATTTAGCATATTGAACTAAAGTTTGGCTAAAACAAGGTGGACCTTGAGACAAAATGAAACTAGCGATTTCATTACGAAAAGAACAAACTGCAAGCATCAAGAGTACGACGAGTAGTCACGAAAATCACGCTACCTGTTTTGTCCCAGGGTTCAGCACTTTCTGGCCAGACTTTAGTCAAATATGGCAACGGTTCTAGTCTGAACTTATTCGTATGCTGAAAGAAAGCGGGTACCCAAAATTTAAAAAAATTGACGCGCCGGGAATCGAACCTTGGCCTGTCGCGTCAACGTCGAGAATGCTAACCACTACACCACCGACCCCAAGTCTCTATTTCTCACTTATAACACAAACTATAGCCGAATTTGGCATGACCACTTAACAGTAGCTAAGCCAATGTGCCGATTAAGAATCTGCAGAGATAGCTAATGCCTGGGGTATAAAGCATATTTTATCTAACAGCACATTTAGCCTAACATAAACCCTTTGCTCTTACATATAAATATACTCAAGAAGAGTACCGATATAACTAATTAGATTTAGTTATAATTAATAGAATACAGTTAATAGGATATAAACTACATCGTAAGCAAAATGGTAAATATAATAATTCCAGCAAATATTAGAAGTTTCAGGTGTAATATTTATCATGATCATGAATTAAAAAAACTGAAACCCAATGTCAGTTTACCCACCTGTGCTGCAATAAGCCAGACAGCGCAGCGATCACAGATTTGGGCGTGAGATTTTGCATGAGACAAACCACAATCATCATATTTAGTTGCTTCAGCACAATCTGAGTGTGACCTAGGTGTTTTCCTAGAATCGCGAGCAACTGATTTAGATGCGGTCCGACGACGGATTTGATTTTTTTCAGGGTCACGCGCAAAAGGTCAAGTGCCTCCGCGACTACTTTCAAGCTTGCATCGTTCAATACCGTTCCGATGAAATTGAAATAGTTGAACAAATGCGGCTGTAGCCGTGTGGTCAAGTCTGAATCGACAGTTTCTTCGATCGACGTACGAAGTTGTTCCAAACCGCTGAGTCGAGTTTTTGAATCTTCAGTTGATGTCAAAATCTGATCGTGCAAGGGAACCGGAACAACCCCAAATTTGAGTTTCTGACTGGAATTAAAAAGAGATTGACTGGGTGGGGTCGATTTTAAATTCGATTTGGTGCCGTTTGGTGGCTGAGCATTCGGTTTTTCGGGCATTTTTGCTTTTCGATCCAGCATTAGAATATCCAGTCGACTTCTAAGCAAGGGATCTAAAGTCCACACTAAATGAGTAAACTCTTTCTCACCAATATACATCAGTAATCTTTCTAGCAGCAAAGCGCAACCTTCGGTAAAGTTAGCTTTCTGGGACTTCAAACTTTCCGCTATGCCGTGCACCAGCGGGTAATAATTTCGGTCGCATAGGTCCGCTACAAATAGTTCCGGAATCTGCTTTAGAATTTCCAGCCGTATTTCTTGCGAGGCGTGTTCTAGGCCGAATTTCACCACCATTCTATAAAAGGACATGTGCGCTCCGGGCATTTGCCTTAGGTAGGCCAGCATGCAGTAAATGGCAGCCTTACGGACGGTCACCTTGGAGTGACAGAGGTGTGGGATTATTATCGGCAGCACTACTGTCATACACCATTCCGTGTCGGCGCCTGAAATATGTGTAGGTTATAGGGCAAAAAAGTTAGACCATTTTCATTTTAGTTAAAGTTAAAGTTAAAGTAAGGCCATGGCATCAATTTAAGTTAAAGTTACAGTTAAAGTAAGCCGTAAGCCGTAAGTAAGTAAGGTGCTAATTTAAGTTAAAGTTAAAGTAAGCCAAAAATCAATGACTTTTATATAACTTTTTTGAATAACTTTAATGTTAAACTTAAAGTAAGGGTGTTTTAATTTAAGTAAAGTTACAGTTAAAGTAAGACCTCTAACTTTTTTGTAGTTAAAGTTAAAGTTAAAGTATGACCCCTAACTTTTTTAATTTTAGTTAAAGTTAAAGTTTAACTTTTTTGGCCTAGTAGGTTATACATAGCACAATATAGCATACACTTAGGGATAAGGTACTGATATTATATAGTCTGTCTAATATACAGTGGGATAAGTCAATAACTAAGATACATACACGCCTATAGCAGTGCAATAAGTGTAAGTTATAGCATGATGTAGAGATGTAGAGTGCACTCCGTAATTTATACGCACTATATCGTGAAGCGCCAAGTGCATGAACGGGTGCGCAGCGCACGAGTTTATGCACGCGGGCTTCACATGTTAGTGTGAATTGGTGCTGAGTGCACACTACAAAGTGATATAACGTACTTATGTTATATCTGTTTTGAAATGAAATGGTGTGCAATAAGTCAATAACTAAGATGCACACCGACAGCAGTGCAATAACTAGATTTTAGATGCACGCTGTGAATCTAGCAGCGTGCACTTACTTAGTTATGGACGTTAGTTATTGCACTGTTTTTTCAAGACAGGTTATGACACGAAATATTCAACCCACACTCTCTGTGAAATAAAAGTTTTGCACAGTTTAACGCAATCTTAGGGCAACGTTCTAACGTATGTAATACGTGTAGAATTTTTTGATACGAAGTTCTAAATTACTGAAATAGAACGGCTTAGACTGGTTTTATCGTAAGACTGCCTTTATGCATTCCACCCTTTGAGTCTAGCAGCGTGCACTTAATGATTGATGTTAGTTAAGCACTGTTTTTTCAAGACAGGCATGGTTTAAGCAGATCTTATAGCTGTTGAGTAATTAAAACGCACTGTTGCGTGCAGCGCCAAGTGCTTGAACGAGTGCGCGCAGCGTATGAGTTGAGCGTGGAATTACTGAGTGTATGCTTTAACGATTTATGAATTACTTACATTATAACTAATTTTGAATTATACAATGCGTCAATCATTAACTAAAATGCACGCCTGTGGTTTGTGCAATGAGAGCAATAACTAACACAACTTTTAGCAACGTCACTTTGTTATGGAAGTTAGTTTTTGCACTGTTTTTCAAGAAAGGTATGATATAATGTAGCCTTAATCGGTCTGATAATGTATCCTTAAGTGGTAGGTGCGTTGCGCATTTGCCGCGTTGTGACAACCAAGACTGACACCATTGACAAATAATGATAAATCAAGATCTATGGTAGTTGGGTACAGTAACTAGCCGTATTGTAGTCAGTTCCTACGGTAGTATGTACCTGGCTAGACTATCTAAATCCTGATTCGCTAACTCCGGAAAGGTGAAATTACATAAATCACACCTGCATATTATGCATGTAAGCTAAAAATAGATTAACTTTTTAGACTTGTTTTCATGTTTTTTTAAAACATGTTCCATGTTTTTTATGGAATCAAGTTGGATTTTATAGAAATTTATGGCATTTATAGGATTAGAACACAGCTGGTTTGGTTTAGTCGGTAGCTAGCCAATAAGATGCAAGCTCCGCCCCCATTTGACTTACAGTAATCTGCAGCTCATTGGCTCATCACTACCGAAATATTTTGGTCGGTTTTATGGACATAATTGTGCAACGCACCTGTCACCTAGGTTTAGTCTGGGTTTCAAATCTGGGTATGTCAACTGATTTGATTCGGCAATCACTGCTAAGCTCCGCCTACCTAGTATTTCGGTACCTATGTGACCAAAAATCACTGAACCCTGAGACAAAACACATGGTATGTTTTTTGTGACTACTCGTTGTACTCTTGATGCGTGCAATTCGTCCCTTTCGTATGTAAAAATACCGCGTGTTCCTTTTGTCTCAGGGTCCAGCACTTTTTGGTCAGACCTTAGTTGATCTTATACACTATTAGTGGCTTAATTATTTCGTAATTTTGCCGGCTGAACAGACACATGGCTGTCATAAAACACAAAAGAAGCTGACCATAATCCTTCATGGTATCAGCGATGAACTTGAGACACTGATGCTGCAGCTCCCAATTGCCGTCGGCCAGAACGCGCGAAAATGCCTTGAACAGATCAAGCTTTCGCCGGATGCGCCTGAACCAGCTCTGGTCCTCCCGAGCCAGTGCCCGCAGCCGGCCGAGCACTTTCAGTTTCACCTCCATGTCGAGCGATGACAACTGCTCGATAATGTCGTCCTCTGTCGAGCCAAATGAGGGGAGGCCGCTGTACGGCTTGCTGAAATTAAATTGGACAACATGAGCTTACATAGCGGCGTGATTATTTCGTAATTTTGCCGGCTGAACGGACATACGGCTGTAACTATGAATCGACCCGCTATTGGAAGTGACTGAAGTGAAGTTGAAATTTCACTGTCTTCAAAAGCCAAAAATCGGTTTATGTTTATCCTTACGCTTTCCCGGTTCATACTTGTCCTTGTCCCAAGTTTTGTTTTGAAGCGATTTCAGAAAAACGGCTAGTCCAATTAAACCAATAGGTGATTAGTTGATGTCACTTCTTTGCCGGATACAATTAAAATATAGTTCAATTGACACACATTCGTCGTTTCTTTTACACAAGCTGACCCAGATTTCTACTTGTACCTGTCCGGCTGTCCCTTTGTCCCTAAGGACAAGGATAACTCAGAGTATCGATTTTACACTTAATGATGGCGCCAAAATACCAATCCAGCCTCTACTAGCTGTATGCTCTATATGTACTTGTACTTATGATCATGTTTCTCACTCAAATGCTTTAGTATTTTTTCACGCAAAGAACCGAGAAACAGTGTTTACTTGCACGCGATTCGGTACTATCAAATGTATAAAAGATATACTGTTGTGGGGCACGGTGTGTCCCACACGCGTATTAGGGAAGATCATTGTGGGACACACGGTGACCCGCATTGCCGCCAACCTAACACTTGTAAAAGTAATTATATCAAGTTAAAATACAGCAGTTTTATCATGCTTGTCCTCATTGTTTTGTCCATAAGCAACTCTAAAGCCCGGTTCATACTTGTCCTTAAGGACGTAAGGACAGGGACAAGGACAAATTTCGATCAGCTGCAGTGACAAATTTAGCAAAGCATTTGGGCTAATTTTTTGCATACGATCTGGGTGTGACCCAGACTTGCCTCAAGGGAAACATCAACTCAATTGGCCAGGTAGTTTTCTTGGAATCGGTTAAGGACAAAACGATAGGGACAAGGACAAAGACGAGTATGAACTGGGCTTAAGGAAACTACATAACCAAAGAGGCTAATTTTTTGCATAAAAAGTAACAGGGTCAAGTGAAGCTTTGTATACATAACCAATGCTTCTCACTAGCTGACAGAAAATTGTCCTTGTCCCTGTCCCTATGTCCTTAAGGCCAGGTATGACCCGGGCTTTGCTGGTTAAGTGAAATGTTATTCAGGAAGACAAGCTCAAATCCATGAGGCTGAATCAGATTTCTTGCCTCTACAATTTTTTGGAGATAACCTACTTGGCTTGTGGCAGTGAGTGTCCTTGGAAGGTGGTGATTGCAGCGGTGCCGTTGTAGCCTCGATGTGACATGGCTGATAACAAATGGCTAATCGAACTAAAACTGCTACACAGGTGTCAAGGTCACAACATCAGTATTTGGGGCTGAGACTGGTCACTACCCAAACTATGTATCAGTGTTACTAAACCCTATGTATCCAAGCAAAATGTTCGTCATTGAAAATGTTCGTCGGTGAAACTGTGCGTAGTGGAAAATCGTCATCTAAGCAAAATTGTATCAAAATAAATCTTTGCCAGGCCACTTTTGTGCATTGGCGCAGCGCCTGATCTTACAGGAAGGGAGAAGTCACAAGTCTCCAAAAATAGAAATTAAAAAATTAAGAAAATAATAGGCTAGCCATAAAATAGATTGGAATAGCATCATTTTTAAGTAAAGTACTAAAAACAAAAATACCGTACTACCGTAAAAATACCATATCTCGATAATAAAGCCCATCCTTGAGTGAAAAAGTTATAGGTCTTTATTTGAGGTACATACTACGATAACGTCAATAAGTTGTTTGGATTACACCTTTTATTGCAGTTCTTAATACAAATGCAATCAGTGCCATAGTTTTAATGCTAACTCCTTAGGGTACACTACATTTTAGTTTAGCCATTAATACTAGGGCAAAAAAGTTAAGCCAATTTCATTTAAGTTAAAGTTAAAGTTAAAGTAAGGCTCATTGGGTAATTTAAGTTAAAGTTAAAGTAAGTCCAAAACCACTGACTTTTATATAACTTTTTTAAAATAACTTTTATTTAAAGTTAAAGTAAGGGTATTTTTATTTAAGTTAAAGTTAAAGTTAGAGTTTCACCCCTAACTTTTTCAGTTTAAGTTAAAGTTAAAGTTTAACTTTTTTGCCCTAATTAATACACACTTTGAAACTGAAGAAACCAAGATCAATAAAAATGCTAAAAATACCCACTGATTCATTTATAGGCTGTATAACTTCATAATTAAATGAAATCAAGTTTAATGTTTCGTTGTGTAACTAAGGGCCCATTCCTTTACCGGATTAAAGGGTTAACTTTAATCGGACTAAACGATTTAAAAATTAAGCTTAAAAATGCCAATCCAAAACCTCCGGATTAAACGGACTTTACTACTAGCGCGCTGCATTTCAATCGGACTAAACGGACTTAACTATGCACGCTAATGTTAAGCGTGCATCTTAAGTCCGTTAAGCCCAGTGATAGTTTTGGAATGGGGTCGGACTAAAATTAAGCGGCTGACTTATTTTAACTCGTTTAGTCCGTTTAACCCGATTTGCCATTCCCAAACCACAGACTAAAATAAGTCCAGTCCGTTTAAACCGGTAAAGAAATGTTGCTGCAAATTTTCAAGCTTAACCCACACTTAAAATTTCTCATTTTTAAAACAATGGCAACAGCTAAGTTGTGATAATGTCAGGAAGTATGTATTATGTAATACTGCACTGGGATTTCAGATGTCGCGATTTAGAAAAAATGACCCACAGAACAGCAGTGCATATCTGCGGGTACCCCTCACATCAATTTTTTTGACCATACCTAACCCACGGTTACCTATGTATTAGGAAAAAAAGTTACACTAACTAATATTAAAAATATCAGGAGTCATACTTTAACTTCAACTACAAAAAAGGTAGTGTTCTTATTTTATGACTATATATACCTAAATTAAAACATCCTTACTTGAACATTGACATTAATTTTATTCAAAAAACTTAATTAAAAGTCAATGATTTTGGGCTAACGCCTGAGTCTTACTTTAACTTTAATGCACTACCTATGTACCCATGACGACATGCAGATGCACATACGGGGGTGTAGGGGGGTATCCACTATGCACCCCCCCGGTGGTGTCGTCACCTTAGACAACTGGCACCCCCCCTCTCATGGCCAAATAGTAAAAAATCAAAAAACTCCAAAAATTTTCCAGCTTCGGCCAACAAATGCCTGCAAAATAAACTATAAATGCATTAACTGCCAATTTTCAGGCTGTCGCCGAAAAAAAAGTAAAACCAGGTACCCCCCTTCCTATTGGGGGTCAGGCCCCCCCTCGGTGATTGCTCCCGTGTATTTCTGCCCATGACTAGCGTCCCCTCAGAATTCACACCAACAGCGAACATGAAAGCCATGTCTATGAAATAATTACATCTAAATTTAGACAACATAAATATCTTTTTTTCGCCATAAAAACACCGTAAAAATTTATTAACCCCATACGGGTTATGCCATATATTTCGAGTACCTGAACAGATTTTATTAGACACGGTAAGTGAAAATTGTTTGAGGAAATTTCAAGTCTTATGAGAAATTTGGTGCAGCAAAAAACCGTTGGTTGCTTTGAATAGGAAAATTGGTTAATGCACAATGTGAGCCTGGTTAGACTGGGTTGCTAGGCAACGAGCTGATAAATCTTCGCTTTTTATAAACCAGTGTCCTATTCACGATTAAATGGACATTAGGTACCGCTAATGGAATTTCACAATAACACTAGTATTACTACAAAAATTATATATAAAATTAGTAATCAAATATTGCCACTAAAATATATGTATCTATTTTAACTTTTTAGACACCCACACCAATTCAACCCATTAATGTATAAAATTTTTTGTTTTAGAATTACATTTAACAGCCCACAGACATGAACCCTGTCGTGCATGAATATTTTTCAAAATTGCAAACTAGAGATAATACCACATATTTTGTTTATGAAATTAGAGGTTGGAAAACAAAGAATTGTCCAAACAACTACAAAATTAACATGTGTATTTTGTCTGAAACATTGCCAGGCCAAAAATTTTTAAAATGAAAAAATCGATGAAAATTACAAGTTTAGTCTTCTGAAAAAGTACTGTTTACCATTATTTGATTTCAAATTGTAAAAAACGCCTTTATTCAAAAATAGAGCAGTCAGCTCACATACTGACTGACTTTACGTGTTAAACATAATGCGCACAGCTGCATTACTTTCACGCAGCGCAGCGCACGCGGTTTTAAATCAAGCTAGGTCTTTATTTGAGTACAAATTTCTTTCATTTAAATTAAAGTTTCTTTCATTTTTTTTTCTTTCATTTTCATTTTTCTTTAAAATTTTTCTTTCAGTTTTCTTTCCAAGTTTCTTTCTTTCAGGTTTTTTTCTTTAATTTTTCTTACCATTTCTTTCAAATTTCTTTCAGTTTCTTGGAAGCTTCATTAGTTCTCACTTATTTGTGTAGGCTCGTCGTCTTTTGACATATGCCGTAAAAGTGACACCTAGAGCTTTGGGACAGGTGCTGCAGCCCGGCTAAATGAAGCAAAACAAGCCTCTAACAAAATTGAGGCTACCTGCCTACCTAGGCTATGGCGTATAAAAGGGGTAACTTATGTAAATGTTACAGATTATAAAAAATATAAAGGAAATCTTGTTTGACTGGCATGCGTATTTAATTCGACTGTACATATGAATAAATCCGTAAAAATATAATTTTTTGAAATCATTGTTGACAACCAACCACATATATACGTAGGGCAAAAAAGTTAAGCCAATTTCATTTAAGTTAAAGTTAAAGTTAGGATCAGGGGGTAATTTAAGTTAAAGTTAAAGTAAGTCCAAAATCACTGACTTTTATATAACTTTTTTAAAATAACTTTTATTTAAAGTTAAAGTAAGGGTATTTTTATTTAAGTTAAAGTTAAAGTTAGAGTTTCACCACTAACTTTTTTAGTTTAAGTTAAAATTAAAGTTTAACTTTTTTGCCCTATTACGTACATATGTAATTTTAAGCTAGAAATAAGTCGAATTATCAGCCAGACATCGCGCGCATCAGAGACTGCGAGCGCAGTTTACGTAAAACATCTGCGCCAATCAATTATTTTTTGTAACAAATCAAACATTTGCCCCAATTACTATTCTTCCTATTTTCTTTCTCGTTTCTTTCTAATTTCTTTCATTTTCTTTCAATTTTCTTTCATTTTCTTCCTCTTTTCTTAAAATTTTCTTTTAGTTTTCTTTATGAGTTTCATTTCATTTTTCTTTAAATTTTCTTGGCACTTTTCTTTAAATTAAAATGTTCTTTCTTTTTCTTGCATTTTTCTTTCCACTCAAATAAAGACTTATATGTAGTTCCTTCTCTAGAAGGAACAAAAATAAATTGTTAAAAGCGTTATGGCTCACATTTATGTTCTGTAGTACCCATTTGTAAACAAAATTAAGTTACATTCATAATTTGTGCAACCCATTTTAATAAAAAAATAAGATGCCAAACGCGATCTAGCTCACATACATATTATGTTCTGTGCTCAAAAATAGCTATTTGAATACTAAAGTTGTAAAAGCGAATGTGCTCACATTTGTCTAGTACTACCCATTTGAATGGTTAAAGCGAATGGCTCACATCTATCTTCTGTAGCACCCATTTGAATACAAGAAAACTTTCTTAAACCTGTCCGTCAGTGTCAGCTTAAACTTATTTCGCATTGCGATTCAATTTTACTCTCTTCACCGAACGCTTTTCTAGACGTAAGTTTCGTGCATTTGTCGCAGCCAAAGTTGTAAATTGTAACAAGTTGTCAACAACTGTAAGTTTGGCCAACCAAGCTAACAACTAGCAGTTGTTTAAAAATATTGGATGTTCTATGAAGTTAACATAATACTCTTGTACATACATAAGTGAGCTTTCGTTGTATCGGTACGTATTTTACTTATAGCAAAAGATGAATTCGTAATTACATATAACTTATACAATGTTGCGATCTAAGTGTTTTTGTAAGGCTTACCGGGAGAACCTTCCTTACCTCCTTTCACTCACCTACACTTACCTTTTACTAACCTGCATTTGTGAATTAACATTTCAATGTCAATTTTTAGGCAACTTGTAACCTAAGCAGTGGCTTGGCTTGCAAGATGGCAGCCAGTGTTTAGTGTGGAGTCTTGGTGTGACCTGCGTGTGTGAAGTTCTGCCTAGTGTTGTTTCAATTCAATTACGTGTCTTTCTTTACTAATTTTGCCGAAATGGCCTTCACCAGTTTTGTTTTATTTAATTAAATTCCTAAATTTACCGGCGGTGCGCGTTAATTGTTGGAGCCTCTTACAGACTTGTTGTCTGAGCGCCTGCTGCACTCTCAAATTTGAATGTAAAACTGTAACCCTAAATTCCTCCTACTAAACCAGTACAGTAATATTTTCCGACAAATTTTAAGCAAGTTCAAGTCCCTTTTTCCAGTAACCTGAGCTCGGGAGTAGAATGTCTTGTAAATTCTTTTGTTTGTTTGCAGTTCACCATTCAGCCATCCATGCGTTGTATTACCGTCCTGTTTCTCTTGATGGGCATTTTCGCGATTGCCCGTGCCATAAGTAAATTGAAATTGGCTAAAAAGTGCCTGAATAGTTGCAAGCGTCATGCTGCTGCGATGCGCGGTTTTCCTACGTGTTATGCAGTCGGAGAGTACAAGAAGTGCATCTTACGGTGTCAGAACGGACAAGAACTCTGGCAAGGTGCCAATGGCGCTGTGATTGAGAAATATTGCCGAAATTAGACAAATATACTCTTTAAAAATACCACTTTTTCTCTTGAAGTAAATTATCATAGTTGATTATTAAGACTTGAGGACTTGAGCTATGGTGTCTCCTTCGCCAAGTTTAACCAAATTTTAAAACAATATTCTTCCGAAAAACCCTTCCAATCGTATAATTCAGAGCGTTTTTTAATATGAAAAAAACAGCATGCTCAATTTATGCACTAAATTTGCTCACTGAATCACTTTAAAGTATTTTTGGTAAAGTATTAGTACTGTTGGGTCAGTTATGTACCTGATTCAGTTTTTGTAAAAAGCGTATAATTTTGCAGCCACAAAAACTGCAAAATCTCAGTCAAAAGGTTTTAAACGGTGAAGTTTAATCACTGTATGTACTCGGCAGCCATTTTTACTGAAAAACTTTTGATTTCAATTTGGTCTGTTTTTGCGTCACTTTTGAAGCAGGCAGCACTGTCAACACTGGCAAACACTCGTGTTTCGCAATGAAGTATAAGTTTTACTGGATGTGAAAGCTTAATCTTTCAGAAATTTCAGTGGTTGAGTGGTTAGTGTGTTAGGTTTGTAACCATAAGGTCACTGCTTCGACTCCTAGTGCATCATTCTTTTTTTGACTTTTGCATTTTTGCCGACTACCGCTGAACATCTAATGTAAGAAGACAAGTGAAATTACAAGGCATTTGGTAGTGACAGATGCAAATGTACGGTAGAAGACGTGTAAAACACACTCCGCACATAAGCACCTTAACGCTAGCAGTGTGTTTTGATTCCAAAATCAAAATTAAAGACCTGTTGGGCTGTGGCCCAACAGGAAAAGCACGTTTGTCTAAAGATGTACAAGTATTGAAAACATGTTTACGTGAACGCGTTTTGATTTTCTTTGAAAGTGTTTTAGGACTAGTAACTTTTTGTGTGTATGACAAATGTCAGTTGTTTTTTAGCCATCATATGCACTCCCACCTTTAATCTTCTTGATTCGTAAATATTGACTATTTAATATCTTTGGCGGTGGCACCAATAAAACGAGGTTAGCTGTTGAATCTTGCAGCAAACGCGTCTTTACTTGGCCAAAACATGCTTTGGAGTAGCAAAAGCACGGTTGAAAACGTGAATAATTTAAAGTGTAACCGTTTTGAATTTTAACCCGGGTTTTTTTGACTGTGAAATGGCAACATGCAGTTTATTGAGGTTGTGTGTGCGTTTGTGTGTGGTTTGTGTACGTGGACATGATTGACTTAATTTATTGCTTTGTTTGTTGGTTGTTTGTTTTTATTGTCAGTGTTTTTACCCAGGGCCTTATCCAAAATGGATTTAGCGGATCCGGATTTAGCTAAATCCTAGTTTTTGGATAAGCGTTTAGGATTTAACTTGCCTGCTGGATTTAGCCGATTTATCAGATTTAGCGTGCGCTAAATCCGATCCTTATCCAAAATTCCCTTCGGATTTAGCATGCTGACGGATTTAAATTAAATCCAAAATCCTGAATCCTTATCCAAAATTCAATTTTGTAAATCCGGTAAATCCGTGGATTTAAAATTGCACGCATATAGCCGAGTTAAATCTTCGTAAATTTACGGGGAATTACCGGATTTAGCACCTGGGATGCAATCGCGTTTTTATTTATAACTTTAGACTGCCTTAAGGGGGTAATTGCGTTTTTAGGTGTTTTTTTAAAAAGCCATAGCTCAGCGTTTACAAATTCAAATCACAAGCGTTCTTTTGCATTAGGTAGAACAATATATTTCCTAAATGTATGCCATGCCTTGAAATTTAACCTGTGGTTTTGTTTCCAGTGTAAGCGACTAAAGAAAGATCCTTTCCAAATTATTACAATTTTTTACAAAAAGTTTGCGCCACAGCTCTGAATCATACGATTATCTGTTGGGGCTGAAAGTTGGTAAGGTTTTTGACATGTTTAAAATCCCCAGGCATGTCCCCCACTTTTTTAATAACTAGTCAATTTACTGAGAAAATACCTGAAAAGCAAACGCACCGAAAATTTAAGATATTTTCTTGTAATTAAAACCCTCTAAAAATGTCCACAGGTGAAATTTCAAAAAAGTGAGACACATGCCTGGTGATTTTGACCTTTACAGTACTGTCCCAAAAATTTATGCTCAGGCGTCACTTATAACTTGAATACTGGTGGCGCAAAGTTTACATAGAAATCACAAAAACCTCGAAAACGCAACTACCACCTTAACCGTTTTGGATTTGCAATACATCATTCGAAAGCTCATACATTAGGCTTTTCAATGATGTAAATTTTCAAAAGTTGCACTGCATTGCCGTTTAAAAATACGGACTAAACTATTTTATAATGCTATCATTGAACTTATTTTCCAACTTTTTTTAAACAAAATGACTGGAATGTAAGTGCGCGTCACATACAAATCATATATCTTCATTATATATAGCGAATATTATCCGAAAGGTATGATACTTTGCTCAGTACACAGTAGGCATATCCGCCAATCAAAATGGGGTGGACATTGCACGCGATCCGAGATCAGCCAATACCGAAATGGCAAGCCTAGTACTGACTTAAGTGAGATAGTTTTTATTGTGTTGGTATTACTATCGTAATTTCGAGCTTTTCCTCAGTTTTTGCGTTAAAAGTCTATATCTTTAAATTGTTTTAAAGTTGTGACACCGTTAGAGTTTATAAATGCCTATAAAGTGAGCAACGAGGGCAATTGTGGTAGTCCAACGGATACACTTTTTCACGTCCGCTCACCTAAAATGTGTCGACTCGGCACAAGTCAGTAACCTGATTTACAGATTACAAACGGCTGTTTGAGCAAATTAATCAAATTTTTCTTTTGGTTAATTTTTTTTGTACATTGACTTAATGTTATGAATATAGTGGATCACAGTCAGATAATTTGTTTTAGTAATAAATTTAGATTTTTTCCGACATTTTTGTTGATTTTTGTTACCGTAACGGCGGAAATTGCAAAGCAAGTATATTAACAGTAGCAACTAAGCAAGCCAACAAGGCAATTAATATGTAGGTAAATTGCAGGTGACGAAAAACGATTTCATGGAGACGGAAGTGTAAAACACAATCCACGCATGAGCACTTTAAGCCAAGGCATAATAAGGAGAGTGTCGTACTCTTCCTATTATGTACTCTTTGTAGAATGTGAAAAACTCAAACAAGTTAACGGATTCCGACGAGCGCTTCTGTCTGCGCTTCTTGACTTCAGGCACAAGAACTGAACCGTCGTTTTGAAGTTGATATTTTATTTCAGGAAGCTTAATATTAATGCCTTGGTCTTGCGTCCAGGAGCGCAAAACAGCCCAGTTATATTCGGTTTCGAGGGGTGGGGTGTACCCCCCTTCCAGTTCAAGACCGCGCACTCAACTGAGGGGTGGGCATACCCCCCCTTTCAGTTCAATACACTGACAAGGACTTTCGCTAATGTGCTGAACTGAGGGGCGGTACAAAATGAAATTGGGCAGTAAAACAATCCGAAAGTTCATTCGAAACTAATCCAAAAATTAATAAAAATTACATGACTAAAAAGTACAATTTCAGAGCTGTTGATTAGTGTATTGAACGTTCAAAACGGTTACGCGTAACTAAAGTTACATACGAAAATGGTCAGTGAGCCAAATGCGCAAGTCTAGTTATGCAGTACATGTACAACAGTCTGAAAGTGTTATCCAAAATTCATGGATTTAGCGGATTTAGCAGATTTAGGATTTAGCAGATTTAGCAGATTCAGTTAAAACGCTTATCCAAAATTGTTTGGATTTATTGGATTTATCGGATTTAGGCGCGCGCTGAATCCGCTAAATCGGCTAACTCCTGGAATTTTGGATAACCGATTTAGCAGCGATAAATCCGCTAAATCAAATCCGCTAAATCCACTTTGGATAAGGGGGCCACACTAGTTAGGTAGGTAACAGTCAAATCCAGTACTTTTCCTCACATTTCCTCTTGAATGAACTTGTTTCACAAGAGGATAAAATGAAAGTTAGAAACTGTTTCCGGAAAAAACTGGGAGTTTGGTGTTGTAACCTGTTATATTCAGGTAATACTCAATTTCAACTCTCATTCTGAGCAACGTGGCTTTGCTTAGAACTGCTTTGGCTTCCTACCGAGGCTTTATTTTCAACAATCGAAAATGCATACCACGCTCATTGAGTTGTTAACATAATACAGGTACTGAGTTTTACTTATGGAAAAATTGAGTCATTGTAAAATCCGACACACATGTTATATGTCTGAATGGAAAATGGTGCAGCTAGCAAGACAATGAAGTTGAATTGCACAGAGAAGATACTGCAACACTTGACCCCCTTTATAGGAACAATGATAACAGTGACAGTGAATCAAACCCCTCAAACTATAAAGCAGAGTACCAATTGTACGTCACAAGAAGCAGAAGATCAGTTCAGATCATATCAGAAAGATTTAGAGCCTAAGATTAAGATAAGGATATCTTACGATGCGGATATCCCGTGGAAAATGTGCAGGACACCCATGATATGAATGTGCATATGGGTAGTCTGTGATATGGATATCTTGTGGAAGATGTGCGAGACAAACTGCACGCTTAGTAAACTGAACAGGGAGACTGTAAAATTGCAAAATGCTTCATGACACTTTAGTCAGTAAAATTTAAGTACATTAAAGAAAATCGTCTGTTATAAAGGTGGTTTGTGTCCTATTTTTTGCTTGGCGCGTTACTGTTGTTGGTTTTGCCGTTTTGGTTCAAATTAGTATTTCGTAGTACCCATTTGAAGACACAAATAAGTTGTTAAAAGCGTTATGGCTCACTTTTATGATCTGTAGTACCAATCTGAATACAAAAGTAAGTTGTCACACACGTTAAACGTCTTAACACGTTAAGTGTCAAGTTAAATCCCCATTTCGGCCTAGCTTTATATTACATAGAGCTTGCATTTCTAACGGTAAGTCAAACGGCTTAAATTTTTTTTGCTAATTTTCAACTTTTTTCAAAATCAGTTGCTACACAAAAGTGTTTAACCACTAAATCGGTTTGAAAACATGAAAAAATTTCTATTCTATTTCCATTATTCAAAAATATATTTTTTAAACTTTCTTCAATGTTGATGCAAAAGCAGAAAAATGACAACTCGTAAACGAAGGTGCTTTCATACTTGAAGGTCAGTACGTTTAAAATACGACCTGGTTGAACTAAACGCACTAAACTATTTAATTAACAAGCTCGTCTGGTGAGCGAGCAGCGGAACATTGAGAGTCCTGATTGTCAATATTCCAAAGGAAATATCAAAGCGGCCACTATCTTGTGGATAAAACAAGTTTTAATTTCTGATTTCTGCACACATTTACTGCTGAGTAGCTCCAAAGTCTTTCAAACGGCAAAAAATATTGAAAAACAAAAAAAATTGACAACATAAAATTTCTTTACTGATATCTCACTTGGGACTCGAACCACAGACCTGTTGCTCACGAAGCGACATTATACCGCTCGACTACAGGTCCACATGAGTTCACTTGTCAAAAAGTTCTGTAATCCGCATGGTAGTTACAATGTTATCATGTACCTATCACAACATCAAGCATGTTTTGAAAAATTGGTGTTTGTCAAAGCCGATCAAAAATGACAGGGAATTAAATAAAATTATGACAATATAAAAATATGACAATAACCTTTTGGAAAAATTTTATTAATAGGTGTTGCAGTTACATACTTAAGAAATCTATCTGCAATTGTAAATAGCGGTGGTTAGTAGAGCATCTGGATGTCAACAGAAAGGTCGAGGGCTCAAATTCTCACCACCGACTTAATTTTGTGTTTGCTGGATTGAACGTTGCAGAAGTAGAGTAGGCCATGAAAAGCGACCTACCTGCCCTTCCAGTGTTAATTAACACTGAAAGTTTGATCTACCTAGAATTACATTGGATTCAGAAAATCTGAATATAGTATATACAGTCGGTTTCAAATGAAAAAGGATTCTAGGCGTGGGGATTAGTGATGAAACCGGACGCGTCGGGTGATGTCATCCGACGCCCTCGGTTATGCAATCCGACGTCTAGAGTTTTGCCAGCGAGTAATTAATTAGCTGTGAAAGGTCAGGCCTAAAGTTTTGGATAGGGGTGGCTCTTTCAGTGAAAATTATGAATACTACATCATTTTATTGTTTAGCTTCTTTAACTAACAGCCGATTGCACCAACTTATTCCCTAGCTATTCTTATTCTCGAGCTATTCCAGAATAGTTATTCTCGAGGTTTTATTTTCCAACTTTTCCACTGCACCATTAGGGAATAGCTCGAGAATAACTAAGCTCGAGAATAGCTCGAGAATAACTATTCTCGAGAAAAGCTGGAGAATAACTTATTCTCCAGCTATCCAATCAAAATGTGGCTGCATCATTGTTATCCAATCACAGCCTAGTAGACAGCCAATTGAGCTCGAGAATAAGCCAACATAAGCCCCGCCTACAGAGTCGTAGTCAGAGCAGATTTGTTTCTCGTCCGCTCACCGAATCTACGTCGACTTGAGTACAGTCAGTAACCTGATGGCAATCAAAACCCAAATGCGAGCAATTTTAAACTTCTTTGTTTTGTTATGTATTTTTACCCTAAATAAATAATATTTAAGCTAAATATACATGAATATGTTAAAAATACGGAAATTGGTAATTTTTTCTAAAAGTTATGTATTAGGTTATTCTTCAGCTGTTCCTGGTCTAGATCAGGAATAACTTGCACATTACAGGAGAATAGCTGGAGAATAAGAATTCAGAAGGTAAAATTATTTTATATTTCAAGTAAACATCTATTAATAAACATATAATAATAATCTATAAACAATTTTGCATAACTCGTTGAGGAAAATAAATCACCCTCATAAATTTTTCCTGCAAGCTCTCCAATTTCTAACTCTATGATGAAATCCGACGCCCAGCCAGGCCCGTCGGATGATGTCATCCGACGGCATCGGTGATGAAACCCGACGCGTCGGATGATGTCATCCGACGCGTCGGATCATGTCATCCGACGCCTCGGATGATGAAATGGCGTCGGCCAAATCCATTTTCATTTGAAAACGACTGTACGCGGCCCCTACGCGGCCCCCCAGGGGGCCGCATAAAAATAAAAATTACCCTAGACAAAATAATAAATACAGATGTGGTTCAAAAAAGACAAAGAAGCAAATCTTTGAAAAAGGGCAGAAACAGATTATCCGCAAAACACGGTCTTAATAAATACAGTATGTGAATACGCCAAATCAAAGCTTGTATTAGCCTTGTCAGTATTATTATAATAACAGTAACCTAAGCTAAATCCTTTTTATAGAAAGAAAATTAATTTTGGAATCATTCCATAGTGTTATATATTACAAACAAAATAACCTAAACCGTTACCACCGTCGCAACCCCTGTGGTGTAGTGGTTAGCACTGAGGCCTGGACCATTTGAACCCTCTAGTCGTTAGTTCGAGTACAGCCTGAGTTTTTATTTTTCTTAAGAATTTTTTCAACACCTATGAAAGTATATACATTTCAATCAGTAATGCACGGGATAAATGAGCGAGGAACAAAATCCAGCAGAGAGCGAGGTCCTGGTTTTGGTTATGTTTGATTTTTGGCGAGATCTGGAAATTTTTTGCACCTTTTCGATTTTGAACACGTTTTTGAGGCACTTTTTTGGCTGCAACCGGAGAACTTTTGCTATTTTTGTTCCTTCTAGAGAAGGAACTATTGTTTTGAAACCAACTCTGCGCAGTGTAAAAGTAGCAGCTACATGCTGTTATGCGCATATGATTAACACGTAAAGTCAGTATGGGAGCTGACTGCTCTTTTTTTTGAAAACGGCGTTATTCCCAATTTTAAACGAACCAATTGTAAAGAACACTTTTTCAGAGATCTTAACTTGTAATTTTGATTGATTTTTGTTCTTTAAAATTTTTTGAGCATTGTAATGTTTCAGACAAAATACATACGCAATTCAGGTGACTGTCTGGACTATTATCTGTTTCCCAGTTTCAAACTTCAAAATGTGGCATAAGCTCTAGTTCTTCAGTTAGTTAAAGCAAAGTTTGTGTAGGGTAGGATTATTATTATTAAAAAATATTAATTATAATTTTTAATATTTATTGAGCGCATAATAATCATGTTTCTTTCCAGAAGCAGTGACAATTAAACATCACAGCAATACAAGTAGCGTGGCCGAGTGGTCAAAGGCGCTATCTCAAGAGGATGGTTCAAGATGATTGTCTTACGGCATGGGTTCGACCCCCACAGTTGAATTTTTTCCAAAAGAAGTAGTTAGGTACTGTTGTCTGCAAAATCTGTTTTTAACTAAAATTTTAGTCAATAAAGTGAACTGAGTTCTAAAATCAAAAGTAGTTTCGGCAACTAGTACATGTTTCTGGCCAAATTTTTCAAGTTTTTACAGCAACTCAGTACGTATTTATGTAAGCGCTGATACCAAATTAAGCAACTGCAGCATGCAATATTAAGAATCGCAATGCACACTGAAGTCGAAGCTGACTTGGCGAAATGTGGGTGACAAATATGGATTTTGCACTCAACAAAGGAACCTTGCCCCTTTTGGGGCCTGCTTGTTTAACTGTTTACTTAAATTTGGTACACTTTTTTGGCAATCAGTGGACAAAGGTGGCGGGTTGATGGGGATGACAGATGTTTGAAGGCGGTGTCGACCGCCATGAAAGGGGGTGGATAGGCCCCAACCGCCTATGTACTATCATATTCATAATAATAATCAACACGTCAATGAATTTTACATTCAAACAGTTGGAACCATATGTGGAAATATGACGTTTAGCTTTAGCAATTCGTGTAGTCGAGTGGTTTCCAAGTTATAATAAGTGATATTAGTAAACATTTATTCAGAAGCTCATGTTCGTTTTAATGCCTAGTATTAGGTTTTTTTCACATTGTCATATTCTATTGATTTTGTTTGCATAATTTATGGACAAAGTGTTAAAAACTTGTGATTGGGGTAATGTTTAGATTTAGTATTTAGGAAAAGTCGTGAATTTTTTGGTGGAATCGGATTTGCTAGTGCACGATTTATTAAATTTTACAATTCCGTTTTTTATTATATTAAATGCGCAATAAAAAGCTATGGTGTCATACAACTTTGGCAGCGAAAAATTGTTGTATTTTATATATGTAATAAGTTTTCACATTAATCAAAATCAAACCGCTAGGTGTGTATTTTTGTAAAGAGAATGATAATATCGGCGTTATTATGTATCTAAGTTATTTTATTTACTTTGTTGAGTGTATGGCATTAGTGTAGACACCTTTACTAGTGCTTTCAAATTATTTAAAACTTCAACATTAACAGTGATGTCGTCAACAAATCGAAACATACTTTTCACAAGACAACATTTTATTTCTAGAAACAAACGCTCAGTGCCTTATCCAAATAAATTTAGCGGACCTGAATCGTAAAGTAAAAATTCTGTGCCTGTTACGCTTATACGCGACAATCAGGTGTAAGTTTGCGTAACCTTGGCTACAGTGCAGGAGCAAAATTGTCATATTATGTCGTTTTATGAGTTTTAGCGCAAAACAAATATGTTTCATGTCATTAGAGACCATGTAACAAACAACAACAATTAACCTAATCCCAGCTGATCTGTCAAGGTCGTGCCTTCTGAAACATTTTAATGTATTACAGATAATGAAATTTTATAAAATTATTGTGCCTGGGTTTTGATTGTTCTAATTTGTAGGTATCGTTTCACCAAGAGTACATAATAGCTTCTCACTCTATATAGAAGAAGAATGAGATACTCTCCAGCCTGCCTGTGTTCTAGCACAGGCAGATGCGCTGGTCGTTTTCAGGCTACATGTTGACATTCTATGCAACATGTACCTGACCAATCAGCGCGTAGATTCCCTGCGTAACACACTTTAGTATATAATCGCTGATGCGTTGATAAGCATTAAGATAGGGATAAAAGCTTAATAACTCATTATTTATTTCTAGTCTGCTTGCAAAAACATTAGAAAGGTTTGCAAATACCTCTAGGGATATTTTGGCAAATTTTCAGCGAAATTGATTGAGAAACTTTTGAGATATAAACTTTTCTGAATTTCTTCAAAGTTTCTCAATCAATTTCGCTGAAAGTTTGCCAAAATATCAGCAAAGGTATCTACAAACCTTTTTTAATGTTTTTACAAGCAGACTATGAATAAATAATGAGTTATTAATTAACCTTTATCCCTATCCCGTTTTATGATTGGAGCACGTGCACAGGCGTCTGCCAATCAGAGAATAGAAGCTCGCTTCTGATTGGCCAGTCACATGTTGCATAGAATGTCAACATGTAGCCTGAAAATGACCAGCGCATCTACCTGTGCTAGAACACAGGCAGGCTGGAGAGTGTCTCACTCTTCTTCTATATAGAGTGAGACGCTATTATGTACTCTTGGTTTCACAACGGGTTTTAGCTGACGGCAGGTCAGGTTACTCGTTAAAAAGTTTAATACTTACCGAAGTTGTTGCCTCAGTATGAGCTTGTTTTCTGCAGTTTGCGTCAACAATGTGTGCAGTTATAGAGCAAAGCTAAAAACCTACAATTTTTTACTTTGTATTTTTAATAAGTTTGGTAATGTGTTCAATTTAAGCAATTTCATGTTCTTGTGTCCAATATCCATCCCTAAACTTTGGACTAATCCAATCCGTACATTTGGGTAACCTAGTGGACCTTTTGTTTGTTTGCAGCTCACAAGCAGCCAACAATGCGTTTTACGGCCGTCCTGTTGTTCTTGATAGGCACCGTTGCCGTAACCGGAACCATAACTGGGAAACAGTGCAGCGATGACTGCTATAAGATCCTGACGGCTGAGGGCAGGAACCCTGTCCTTTGCTCTACAGCCGCCAGGTTCAAGACATGCATTTTTCGATGTCCCCTTCGAGTCAGTGCTAGATATTGGATTCCAAGCCTAGAAAATGTATGCCGGAAAGATTAGGCTAATATTTTCTTTAAAAAATCACTGTTTCACTTTTCACTTAAATAAATTACTATAGTGTCATAATTAGGCATTTGCTACGCCAAGTTTAAATACTGGTTTTTCTGAAAAAACCTTTCCACTAAAAGGTAATATAGAACGCTTTCGAATACAAAAACGTACGCATCCTCAACTTGAAACTCAATTAAGCATGCTTAATAGATTGCGTGTTTATGTATCTGTTAGTGCCCATCTTAAAATGCCCCTTAATAGAATAAGGGGAGTGGCTCGGTGTCAGTGAGTCGTACTGAGGATTGAGTGGTTCCTGGTGCGAAGCTTCCTTGAGTTGCGATGAAACAAAGTCTACAACATTGACGATTTCGGCATCCGTGGATAACATTAATACAAAATTGTCAACAATACGTCGGTTAATCATTTTGTCTAAACTTGTCAGTCCATTTGCACAGTGCGCTTTCTTGTTTAAACTTGGCTTGTTGTTGGTTGTTGTTGCTTGTTTGTTGTTGCTTGTTTATACTTTAAAGATTTTCGGCCTATTCTATAAAATCTGTCTCCTAAAATTCCCTCATTACATAGGTATCTTGGCCTGTACAGCAATCTTGGCAACAAAACGTTAGACTTCTTGGGCCACATCAGTCAGTTTTCTAGTCTAATCCTTTATAAAACTTGCGATTTAACTGTATTGTTAAATCTGCACCCGCGTGCCACAGCCTCTTATTTCCCACAGTCTTATAATTGCAACTTGACAGAATTCTCACAGTCTCCTACTTAAACTTACCATTAATATAGTCCCTAGGCCGCTGTTGCAATTTTTAAATGATTCAATACATTTCTGCGACATTAAAAGTATAACAGTACCCGCTAATGCGCTTTCATAACACATGAAACTATTTTATTATGCAATTATTATTATTAATATCGATAAGGCACTTCGGACTGCTATATTTTTGCTAAAGACAAACTTTAAACAGCGAAAACCGTTCCTTCGGTTTAAATGAATTAAATTAAATTGAAACTTACTAGGCAAAAATCTAATTACGTAGTATTACTAGAAAGCAAAAAATAAACATTACACTGCTGAAACTGAAAAAACTAAAACTGACTGCTAAGGCTACATAAAGCTACTATCAGTCTGTCTTCATCATTACCCACGCGTCTTAATTTTGTGACTACAAACGCATGTGATGTGGGGATAGGAGCCGTCCTTTATCAGACACAGAAAGGGCATAAAGTACCTATTGCCATCGCGTTTCATATAGCCACGACTTATGGAACGTGGCTCACTAGCTTGCTCTCTAGGGGGCCTTATCCAAAATAGATTTAATGGATCCGGATTTAGCTAAATCCTGCATTTTGGATAAGCGTTTAGGATTTAACTTGCCTGCTGGATTTAGCCGATTTATCAGATTTAGCGTGCGCTAAATCCGATCCTTATCCAAAATTCCCTTCGGATTTAGCATGCTGGCGGATTTAAATTAAATCCAAAATCCTGAATCCTTATCCAAAATTCAATTTTGTAAATCCGGTAAATCCGTGGATTTAAAATTGCACGCATATAGCCGAATTAAATCCTCGTAAATTTACGGGGATTTACCGGATTTAGCACCTGGCTTGCGCTCGCGTTTTCGTTTATAACTTTAGACTGCCTTAACCGTTTTGGATTTGCAATACATCATTCGAAAGCTCATAAATTAGGCTTTTCAATGATGTAAATTTTCAAAAGTTGCACTGCATTGCCGTTTAAAAATACGGCCTAAACTATTTTATAATGCTATCATTGAACTTATTTTCCAACTTTTTTGAAACAAAATGACTGGAATGTAAGTGCGTGTCACATATCTTCATTATATGTAGCGAATATTATCTGAAAGGTGTGATACCTGGCTCAGTACATAGTAGGCATATCCGCCAATCAAAATAGGGTGGACATGCCACGCGATCCGAGATCAGCCAATACCGAAATGGCAAGCCTAGTACTGACTTAAGTGAGATAGTTTTTACTGTGTTTGTATTACTATCGTAATTTCTGAGCTTTTCCTCAGTTTTTGCGTTAAAAATCTATGTCTTTAAATTCTTTCAAAATTTTGACACCGTTAGAGTTTATAAATCCCTATGAAGTGAACAACGAGGGCAATTGTGGTAGACCAACGGATAAACTTTTTCACGTCCGCTCACCTAAAATGTATCGACTCGGCACAAGTCAGCAACCTGATTTACAGATTAGAAACAGCTGTTTGAGCAACTTACATTTTTCTGTTGGTGAATTTTTTTGCATATTGACTGAATGTTACGAATATAGTGGATCACAGTAAGATAATTTGTTTTAGTTTAATAAATTTTGATTTTTTCCGACTTTTTGTTGATTTTTTTACCGTAACCGAAGTTGCAAAGTAAGTATACTAACAGAAGCGACTAAGCAAGCCAAATGTAGGTAAATTGCAGGTGACGAACACGATTTCATGGAGACGGAAGTGTAAAACACACTCCGCGCATGAGCACTTTAAGCCAAGGCATAATAAGGAGAGTGTCGTACTCTTCCTATTATGTACTCTTGGTAGAATGTGAAAAAACTCAAACAAGTTAACGGATTCCGACGAGCGCTTCTGTCTGCGCTTCTTCACTTCAGGCACACGAACTGAACTGTCGTTTTGAAGTTAATATTTTACTTTAGGAAGCTTAATATTATGCCTTGGGTCTTGCGTTCAGGAGCGCAATAAGGAGAGTGTCATACCTTTCCATTAGTTATGTCCTCTTGGTGTTAGATGTGTATTATGTATATATTCAGTTAGCGTTAAGATTTCGCGATGTAATTCATGGCCTGGAGCGCCATCTTGAAAACTAAAAAACTCCAAACGCTGTTATCAAAGTTGTCTTATAAACCTGCTGTTTTTTAAAACTGAGACAAAAACTATAAAGCACCTAACATACGCAAAAACGGCAAGTTTTGAGGTTTCAATTGGTGTACTGAACGATCAAAATCGTTGCGCATAACCGAAGTTACTAGCGACAAGCGAAATGGGACAAGAGACTCCAATGGGCGAAATGAAATTGGGCAGTAAAACAATCTGAAAGTACCTATATTCGAAACTAATCCAAAAATTCATAAAAATTACATGTGCATAAAAAGTGCAATTTCAGAGCTTTCGATTCGTGTATCGAACGTTCAAGACGGTTACGCGTAACTAAAGTTACAGGCGAAAATGGTCAGTGAGCCAAATGCGCAAAGTCAAGTTGTGCAGTACAACAGCTGAAAGTGTTATCCAAAATTCATGGATTTAGCGGATTTAGCAGATTTAGGATTTAGCAGATTCAGCAGATTCAGTTAAAACGCTTATCCAAAATTGTTTGCATTTATTGGATTTATCGGATTTAGGCAAGCGCTGAATCCGCTAAATCGGCTAAATCCTGGAATTTTGGATAACAGAATTAGCAGCGCTAATTCCGCTAAATCAAATCCGCTAAATCCAGTTTGGATAAGGGGGTAGGCTAACTAAACTTCAATACCATGAAGCTTGGGCACTCAGCAAGTTATAGATAAAACAATTTTTTTAAAATCAGTAAAACAAAAACTGATAGAACAGTTAACTACAAAATGGCAAAACGAAATGTTAAATCTACCTAGTTTAGACTTATACAAACTATTCAAAACTACCATTCAACTAGAAAATTACTTCGACGCTGTTAAAAACAAACGGCATCTCATGGCGTATGTTCAATTTCGCCTTAGATCGCATGACCTTGAAATAGAAAGAGGCCGATGGGACCGCAGGGTAACCCATAGAATACCTCGAAGCGAGCGCATTTGTATCTATTGTAACTGTAACGATGTTGAGGATGAACTACATTTTCTGTTGAATTGTACTCTTTATGATGATTTGAGAAACGAACTTCTACAACTAGATTTTTATAACTATACATGATTATAAGCAGAAGTTTTCGACTTTGATGACAACTCAAGATAACTTACTAGTACAGCGTTTTGCTAAATTCATTTACCTAGCATTTGAGGTCCGGCGAAATGCAACAACATAGTCAAAATATTCCATATTTTTCACTAATATTTTACCTATTAGGGCTGGGCACGGTTACACGGTACGAACCGTGTACACGCGTGTAACCGTGTACACGCTAAGCTTAGCGTGTACACGGTTAGGGGTCACTATCCGCGGTTACTTAGCGGTTACAACGTGTACACGTTAAGACACAGTAACCGCGGATACTGTGTAACCGGTTACTCTAAACGGATAGTGTAACCGGTTACTCTAAACGGATAGCGTAACCGGTTAGTCTAAACGGATAGTGTAAATGGTTACTCTAAACGGATAGTGTAACCGGTTATATACACTATCTGTTTTCCGATTTCGTGTACCCGTTAAGAAAAATGTTCGCTTGGCTGCTGGAATTGTGCAAATTAGCCTACAATCGTGCGCAATCGATTTGCCTGTGTGTTATTTCATATACGCAATAATTGTGTGCAAGCTATATTCTTCAATATGTATAAAGGCATTCCTATACTGACATCTCAGCATTGTCCCAGTAGCTCATATGGTAGCTTGCTGGTCTGCAGATCTAGAGATGGGTGGTTCGCATCTTCCCTTGGTCATTCCTCCCCCCCTCTGCCTCTTGACGTTTAGTAACAGTGTAACCGGTTAGTAACCGTGTAACCGTTTAGTAACCGTGTAACCGTTTAGTAACCGTGTAACCATTTAGTAACCGTGTAACCGTTAGTAACCGTGTAACCGTTTACACGGTTAGTATCCGTGTAAACGGCTACACGGATACTTAGCGTGTAAACGGTTACACGGTTACACGGATAATTAGCGTGTACACGCGGTTACTACAGCTACGCTTTAATTTCAGTTGAACTAAATTGAACGAAAACGAAATGAAAACGAAAACGAAAGCGAAAACGAAAACGAAATGCACGAAACTCAAATAATTTCTATTGCGACTTAAAAGTTGTAAGCCTAGACACTTGATTTGATTAGTTTTTAATGGATGCGAGCGCCTGTCTTTTTCTGCTGCCCTGAGTAGTGCTTTGCTATTCATGTTTGCCGCTCTTATTCTCAGCTGCGTAGGTAAATATACTAAACTTTAAAGAAACATACCGCAATAAACTTGACAGCTGAGACCGCCTCAGCTGCCAAATTACACAACGAGCGAAAACGAAAACGAAGCAAAGAGCGAAAACGAAACGAAATTGAACGAAAGCAAAAACGAAAGCGAAAACGAAAACGAAATTTTTATCAACTGAAATTAAAGCGTAGCTGTAGCTTTCGAAACTAACCGTGTACACGGATAGTGATTTTGTAACCGTGCCCAGCCCTATTACCTATGTGTATTGTGTCTGATTTGATAAACACGCATTGAAACTTTTTTGTTTGTCCTATTTGCATATTATGTTCCTAAATGGAATGTTATGCATGTGCTTTCTTTCTTTATTAATCATATATTAAACCAACATACACTTCAACCTGAAGAGCGAAGCTACCCAGTCACTGTGCGAGAGAGGCTTGCGCTGACATTTTAGCGCCAAAATGTGGAAAACATTTGTAGATGCCCATTCTTTGAACTGATCAACAATCCCTCCAAGCACTGCTTCAACACTATGCCATCCTAGCGACAACCGTGGCATGTTGTATTGAGATTGCAGAGTAAAGCGTGAAGTTTTATAACCGAGACAAGCAAAGTCGTGGCAGCAGGACCGGGCCTTGAAATTTACATGTCTTGTGTAACAAACAATCCAGTGTTAATGACAATGCCGACTGTTACGCTTGGCATGACGGACGGCACTAACTTACCCCAAACGTCTATAAAAAACAAAAAAAGCAAAGCACAGCAGAAAAAAGGTAATGCAGCAAGCGACTCAAAGCTATTAACGAATTAACTGGAAAACGAAAATGGCGATGGCAATAAACTAAATACTCCTCAATAGAAGCCGGTTGCTGGAATTTTGAGACACATTTCCGATTCCAGACTATTTTTTGTCTGCCGTTTTGGCTCAAAACTGTATTCTATAGTACTCATTTGAATACAAAAATAGTTTGTTAAAAGCGTTATGGCTCACATTTATGTTCTGTAGTACCAATTTGAATACAATAGTAAGTTGTTAAATAGGTTATGTCCATACATGTATGTACATGGGGTCTTTGTCTGGTTTATCTCAATTTTTACCAAATTTTAGGGGGCTTGCGCCAATGTTTAGGAAACTTGAATTGACAACAAAGCAAATACTTCCAATTTTTGCCAAAAAATAGAATTTTTGGCAAAATTTGAATTACATATTATTTTGCTCAATTGTATTGCTTATTTGCATGTTAAGTCTCTGTACGGGATGTACATGCTGTTTCAATAAATATCATATCATATCATATCATAGGCTTTTTTAGCAGCTTTTTTGCTATTTGCTGAACTTTGAAACGTGTTAGAACACTCATGGGCAACTTTTAAGTTTTGCTGCACATATTTTCAGCACCAAGGAGAGTGGCTTGCCCCGCTGCATCAAATTAGAGAAAGGTTTGTCCCGAAATCACGAATCTCGAGTGTGGCTTGCCCCCTCAGACACCTTATGTACATTTGTGGTTATGGCTCACATATATAGACTGGAATACCCATTTGAATACAAAAGTAAGCTGTTAGACGCGTTATGGCTCACATCTATAGTGTAGTGCCCATTCAAATACAAAAATAAGTTGTTAAACGCGTTTTGATTAGTATTTGTACGCTGAAGTACCCAATCAATTAAATAAATAACTTCTTAAAGCTGTCAGCCAATGTGAAGTTGAACCAACTTTGCATTTTAGTTTTGCTCTATATAACAATAGCGTTTGCATCTATAACAGTAAGTTCAAACGGTTGAAAAACGGTTTTTCTAGTTTTAAAATTTAGTTGTTAAAAATAAAATTACGTCATCACAAGGAATGGTTGAACAAGTCTAAACTTGACGCGCTACAGTTTTCAAATGACGCGTCTTGTGACTGCGCACTTTCTGAAAATTAGTCCAAACTCAAAATTTTATAAAAGGACGCACGTTTAACAATTTTTTTTTCTATTGTCATGTGACCCGTCATATTTAAGCACTGGCAATTGTGCTTGATACTAAAACTATTATTGTACCACCACTATATCAAAAGGTATAAGCCCAAAAAACTTGCTAGGCTGACTACACTGATCACACCATGTGTGGTCAAATCTCTCACAACAGTGAAATTTTGGCCAAAACTGTTGAAAAATAAACTAAACTTTAAAACAAAATAGATTGAACTGAATACTGAAAACTGAAGACTGAACTTGAATGAAAATGTGATTTAGTCTCAACTAGTGTAAACTTGAGGAACTAGACTTGGAACAATTTGGATATACAGCTACGCTTTAATTTCAGTTGATAAAAATTTCGTTTTCGTTTTCGCTTTCGTTTTTGCTTTCGTTCAATTTCGTTTCGTTTTCGCTCTTTGCTTCGTTTTCGTTTTCGCTCGTTGTGTAATTTGGCAGCTGAGGCGGTCTCAGCTGTCAAGTTTATTGCGGTATGTTTCTTTAAAGTTTAGTATATTTATCTACGCAGCTGAGAATGAGAGCGGCAAACATGAATAGCAAAGCACTACTCAGGGCAGCAGAAAAAGACAGGCGCACGCATCCATTAAAAACTAATCAAATCAAGTGTCTAGGCTTACAACTTTTAAGTCGCAATAGAAATTATTTGAGTTTCGTGCATTTCGTTTTCGTTTTCGCTTTCGTTTTCGTTTTCATTTCGTTTTCGTTCAATTTAGTTCAACTGAAATTAAAGCGTAGCTGTAACCTAGGCAAAATGACAAATATAATTATTCAGATTTGAGTATACTATTACTTGAATATACTATATACGCAAACTACAGTTAAATTTAGCATTTACCTTGTTGAGTTCATGGTAACAGGTGTTTAATTTGACTTCTAAAAAATTGCTCAGTGTCTTATTCAAGATAAATTTAGCGCATCAAAATTGTAAAGTAAAAATCCTGTGCCTGTTTACGTTTACGGGCGGCCTTTTCTGCCAGTTTAAGCAGCCTCAACTTCAGCGACGAAGCACGTGCGCAGATGCGTTTTGTGTCATGAATTGCGTTTTTGTGTCATGAGAAACGATACAGCAAACAGAAACATCGACAAACGATTCTTCTGATTTGAAGATATTGCTGCACAACGGGTTTTAGGTCAGGTCTTGTCAGGTTGTTTATTGACGCATAAAACAAATTTTAAATTTAAGCAGTTTCAAATTCTTTTTATCGAATGTTTATCTCGAACTTCTAACTAAAATAGTCATTTCGACCAACTAACTGGCCTTTTGCTTATTTGCAGTTCACAAGTCAGCCAGCAATGCGTTTCACTGCTGTCCTGTTGCTCTTAATAAGCACTGTTGCCGTTGGTGAAGCCAGGAGTAGTGATCAGTGCAAAGATGCCTGCTCTAAGATCCTGATAGCTGAGGGCTGGAACCCTTCCCTATGCCCTGCAGTCGCCAAGTACAAGACGTGTATTTTTCGATGTCCACCCGGAGTTGCAGCCCAATATTGGAATCCAAACCTAGACGTAATACTATCCACATGCCGCTAGAATTAAATTACAC
The DNA here is from genome assembly GCA_030248245.1 of Trissonchulus sp. WLG1_4. Taxonomy (NCBI): domain Eukaryota; kingdom Metazoa; phylum Nematoda; class Enoplea; order Enoplida; family Ironidae; genus Trissonchulus; species Trissonchulus sp. WLG1_4. The sequence continues at coordinate 64,955 of JASANF010006223.1, forward strand.
TTTTCTTTGGAAAAAATCACTGTTTCACTTGAAATAATTACTATAGCATGAAAATATGACGGCAGATTTAAGCATTTGCCACATGTCTTCTGCGGACTGACTTAGACTTGCTGACTAGATTGCGTTCTGTGGAGACTTGAGGCGGGCTTTACCGCAGTGAACGAATCGATAGTCTACTCAAATCCGTAGTTACGAATGGCTAAAGCAGTAGCTGGGGTAGGCTTAGACAGAGTCAACCATTCCGGTACCGTACAGGCACAGCCGGCGGAGCTTCCAGGTCACCAAAGCGGGGTCTTCCGTACGGGCCGGGGTCGCCGGACACCGACGAGTTTGAGAACGGAACGCACGCGTAATCTAAGGCGCTACCTGACCCTAAGCCTGAAATACGGCAACCAAAAGCACAACAGAAATACTACGCAAGAACCACTAAAATTTAAAGGATTTATTGAAAGTAACCTGGGTTAAAGAAAACCGCCTATTTATGGCGTAAAATATGTGAACGTAATACAGTAAACCAACAACGAACCGTGAAAATTAACACACCGTTTTCTAACACGCACTCTAGGCAGACCATATATCAAACCAAGTCATATGTAGCTAATTTACACAACGTATGAAATATATTTAACGTGTATTCACAAATGAAAGTGAGTGAATAAGTGAATGGAGGTTAGGGGGTGCTACCGGTGAAGCTTTACATACGTATTGCTACAGCTACGCTTTAATTTCAGTTGATAAAATTTCGTTTTCGTTTTCGCTTTCGTTTTTGCTTTTGTTCAATTTCGTTTCGTTTTCGCTCTTTGCTTCGTTTTCGTTTTCGCTCGTTGTGTAATTTTTTCAGGTTCACCCCTAACCGAAACCGAGGGTTTTTCGAATTACCCTTAACCGAGGGACCACACAAGAAAGAAACTATGTACACATTCATACTGCACACAGCACGAGTACCGTAAGGGTAGAAGTGCCACCCTCAACAAAGCGCATGGGGCTCCTAACCCACCTACGAAGACGGTTCGGGAGTAGGGCTGTCTTGAGAGATCGGCCCTATCCTCTCCGTCCTATGTCACGGTCGCCACTATGTTGAACAAAAGAGAATGACCCAATTTGAAAGAATGAAAGAAATGGAGGCACCGGGAGTCAAGCGCGGGCCGCCTGCTTCAAAGTCACGCATAGGCCCTAATTCACCATTGCACTACAGCCACTAAGGCACTAAGTCTGATAGGCCCTAATTCTCCTTTACAACACCCATATCTTCCCCTAACCGATTGCAGAATACACTTGCAGTGACGTTTTATATCTTGCAAGTCTCACTTTGATACTTTATCTCAATTTTTACAGTCTCAAATTACCCAATGTTCGAGAAGTCAATTACCCACAGTTTTTACGCGGCCCCCTCAGGGGCCGCGTATATACTATATTCAGAATCTCCAAGTCCTATGTAATTTCGGGTAGGTCGATTTTCTAGTGTTAATTAACACTGGAAGGGCAGGTAGGTCGATCAGTTATCCTATTCTGTCATGCATGCCGTGCATTGAACTTGGATGTCCGCATGCACAGAATTTCAAAAAACAAGCTGCCGGAGTGGACTCGAACCACCAACTTTCCGATCACGGATCGGACGCTCTACAAACTGAGCTAACCGGCGTCTGATCATCAGATGATGTAAAACGGTAGGTATCAACTAATACCTATGAAGTGTGAACTGTGAAGTTAATTCTGCAGCAATAGTATCTGTGTTAATATGACAACCACTATGATAAGATTTGATGAAATTAAGAGTTAAATTATCAAAAGTTAAATTTGAATTCAATTTGGGAATCTTAGTTGTAATGTTCAACCAACATGGGTGTTTACGGCTACGGCATTGCTGCCGATAAACCAGGCGGTAATAGCCTACATAATATACCTAAATTATGTATTTACATAATTCAACGTTTTATATAGCCTTAGTGAACTTGAGCATACTTTATAGGTTGATTTTAAATAGTTTGTTGGAATCAAATCAACTTTGTTCTATTCTAAGAATAATATGTTGTGAATACATATATCTGCCTGTTAGTCAAGTGCAAAAATTTTGGCCTGAAGTGCGATTTATTCCCAGTTTGAATACGGGACAAACCGATTTTTTTTTGATTTTTTATAGTTTTATACATTGATTGGCGGGTTAGCTCAATCAGCTTATTTGCACAAATTTAATGTTTAAGTAAATACAACTATTTAGAATATTGATTATTCTAAAGTAGTTTTATATTGTCGTCTGAAATATTGATCGGTACTCGATTTGACGCCATTTTTTACTCAACAGACGTACCCAACTTTAACCCTTTCATGCCTGAACGGGCCATAAGGCCCCAGCGTTATGAATACCCTAGTCCCGCAATGACGTTATGAATACCCTAGTCCCGGCATGAAAGGGTTAAGTGTTTCTAATTATTCACCAGTAAGGTTTTGGAGCAACTCAGCAGCAAATGTTTGTAGAAACCGGGATGTGAAAATCATTCTATCCACTAGTAATGGCAGCGTTTAATATTTCCTATGGAGTATTGACACTCAGGCCTCACAAAATAACCATTTCTTACTCAGCAGAAGAGCTTGTTAGGTATTATTGTCACTTGCTTGGTTAATATAGCATGTGGGTCATCGGATAGAATATTGTAGAAAATGCAGTACAATACAAGAAAAATAGCTATGACCACCAAAAACAACAGTTTTCTGTAGGAATACTGTGATAAAGCTTGCAACTGTCAGTTGATACGACAAATTGTTTATGCAAATGAATATCAGCTGCGCAGCAGCTTTTGGTTCACTGAGTGAAAGTATAGGGTTGATATTTACAGCCCTATCTTACACTGGGCTTCACTTGTCAGTGCTACCTTGAACGGTTTATTCTCTCTTTGCATTAAGGTGGTAGTGTCGCCAAAGCAGTTTTGCTCATAGGTTGCAAAAAGAGAGCTTTTGGTTTTGAAATTGTACGTTCACTGAGAAATTAGTCAAATGCCATATGGCATCGAATAAATACTGCCAGACACTAGACTACCAATATCTACCAATATTTTGAACCAATCACCATTTGTGAGCCAGACATCACACAATAGAGACATAAAAGTTCAAAAAATTAAGCCAGATATCAGATTGGCCAGCTTGTGAAATTCATGTAATGTTTTGACTTACAATTTTTTGCCACAAATAAGAAAAATTAAAAATGAAGGTTTGTTTTTCTTTTGATTTTAAAATGAGTGTCTAAATTTTTCACAATTTATCATTATCGCTGTGAGTACTTCACAGTTTACGCACAGTTTCACAGTTCAAACAGGTGTTACTCCGCAACCACTCAAGCAATTTGCATTAAATTTTGCGTCGATAAACTACAACATATGTCCTTTTAGTCTGTGTAAACAAACTAGACAACCAGATTGAAAAAATGTGGTGAAATTATCGAATGTGACTAGGTTTTCAAAAGGTCATTTTTCCGACTTTGTGACTTCACTGTTAACTGTATGCTGCATCTATTTTGCTGAAACTTGGCAAAAATGTTTGCCTTAAAACATATTTTCAGAATATATAAAGAACAATGACTTATCTTTTAGTAAAAAAGTTTTATAGTCGCGCAAAATCGACTGCTTTCGCGACACTACCCCCTTAATGTATGGTTTGGCGCGTGACACCTTTCGCACTACAATATGGAAATTAGATGCAAAGTGTGCAGACAGCGTCTGGGTTAGTCATTCAGCTTAGTTTTTGTTGGTGTGAACAGTCTTTTATTTGGCTGAGTTTACTGTTCTGTCTGGCTGATTTGGTTAACCCACCCACCTAGACCTGTCTGGTAACATTAACGTCGTTTTTTTACAGGCATATTGCAGTGCTGCTCGTGGCTTCCTGCAACAAAAGTCCTGCCGATTCCAGACCTGACCAGTCTCATAATGTTGGCGCTGAGTGCGTTTGCCCCGTCAACGCTGTCCGCCTACCTTGCCGCCGTCACTCGCCTGTTCTGGTATTCCTGCCATGTTCTGAACATTCCAGGGACGTTTCCTGTACCAGTATTTGTGTATGATATGTTCTTCTATAACTTAGTTCAACAAGAATTGGCCAGTTCAACACTGACTATTGCTTATTCGGCAATAAGATGGGCTCACACATTTTCTCAACAACCTGATCCGTGCTCTAATTTTTTGGAGAACTTAATATACTCAGGAGCTAAACGCTTACTGAGTAAACTCCCACAACCAAAGTCTCCTTTCACTGACGACCACATGAAAACCGTCATTCGCAATTGGGGAAACAGTGATAATTTAGTACAACTGCGAGACTGCTGTTTTTGTATTTTGGCAGTATTCCGAACTCAGAGAACTACTGACTAGTGACATACAATATGCCAACGATGGCGCTTATTTAACTGTTACTATTCGTAAAGCGAAAAATTACCAGTTTCGGAGGGGAAATGCAGTACTTGTTTCCGCACTGCATAATGAGTATTGCCCAGTCCTCTTGTTGTCTCGCTACATGTTGTTGGCTAACATTACTGTAGGGCAAAACTGTCCTTTATTTCAGACCCTCAAGTTATCAAAACGTCCCCCAACAATCTCACCCAGTGGCAAAGCACTGACCTACTCAGCTGCTCGCTTATGCATCAAACCAGTGGCCACCCTGCTTGGGCTGCCAGCTGAAAAGTTTGGTACACACAGCCTGAGGATAGGAGGGGCGACACAAGCTCAGGCCAGTCGTATCTCTTCCCGA